>CM051010.1:30753043-30890372 GCA_027704905.1 Muraenolepis orangiensis
TATGCATATATATATATATATGCATATACCTATAATTCAAGTCAAGTTTATTGTCACTTCACAGTTTACACTGTGAAGTGTAATTAAGTATAAAGCAGTGAGTGAAAATTGTATGTGCAATACCCGACGACAGACAGCAGTTATAAAAATAAGATAAAAAATAGAATAAAACAGAATAGAATAAAATAAGTTAAAAAATAAAAATGCAATTTATAAAATGCAATATATAATACGGCACAGAAAAAGAGCAATATGTGTATATAAATCAATATAATAAAATATACATTGTTATATGCTATACGCCCTTGTTCAGCAGCCTGATGGCCTGACTGTGGAAGCTATCTCTGAGTCTATTTGTACGGCACTTGATACTGCGGTATCACCTGCCTGACGGTAAAAGTGAATACAGTTCGTGGCTGGGGTGGGCATTGTCTTTATGATGCGTTTGGCCTTGGCCACGCACCGCTGGTTGTATATATCCAGGAGGGAGGGGAGCTCACCTCCAACAATATACTGGGCCGTCCGCACCACCCTTTGAAGCGCTCTGCGCTCGAGTGCGGTGCAGTTCCCGTACCAGGCGGTGATACACCCTGTAAGAACACTCTCGATGGTGCCTGTATAGAATGTTCTCAGGATGCGGGGGCCCATGCTGAATTTCCTCAGACGCCTGAGGAAATACAGGCGTTGTTGGGCCCTTTTCATTTACATTTACATTTAGGACATTTGGCAGACGCTTTTATCCAAAGCGACTTACAAGGAGTACATTTGTTGAAGTAGACAATAGCATAACGCTGAGGTACGCAAACATAAAAATAGAGCAGTTCACAAGTATTCATGTTAACAAGATGAATAACACAATTTCGTACTGCCAGGTCACCTGCTTAAGTAGCTGTGATAAGAGCGTGTTATCAACATTAAGGATATACACTTGCTAGAATATACAACATGCTAAGAGCTATTAATGTCAGGACTTAAGCAAGTTAGGGGTTCACAAAGGAGAAGGAGGGTTCATGGAGAGTCTGAACAGGTGGGTCTTGAGTCTCTTGCGGAAGCTGGTGAGGGACTCTGCCGTCCTGACATGAGACGGGAGTTCATTCCACCACTGTGGAGCCAGAGCCGTGAAGAGCTGGGTCTTGGAAGAGCGATGCTAGGTTGTTTTCAGTGAAGGTCGAACAAGTCGCCTGGCAGAAGTTGAGCGGAGCGCTCTGGCTGGGATGTAGGGCTTGACCAACATTTGGAGGTAGGTTGGGGCAGTTCCATTGACTGCCCTGAAGGTCAGTACCAGAGTCTTGAACTTGATGCAAGCATTTACCGGAAGCCAGTGGAGATCGCGGAAGAGAGGGGTCACGTGGGAGAATTTAGGTAGGTTGAATACCAGACGTGCTGCTGCGTTCTGGATGCGTTGGAGGGGCTTGGTTGCAGAAGCGGGGAGTCCCGCCAGGAGAGAGTTGCAGTAGTCGAGGTGGGTGATGACGAGCGCTTGGACCAGGATCTGCGCCGCTTCACGTGTGAGGAAGGGCCAGATCCTGCGGATGTTGTAGAGGGCAATTCTGCAAGATCGGGCCACCGCGGTGACGTTGGCATTGCATGACAGCTGGTCATCTAGCACCACACCAAGGTCTCTTGTTGTGGTTGAGGGGGAGACTTGGGTGTTCTCGATGGTGACCAGTAGGTCCATCTGAGGGCAGTCTTTCCCCGGTCTGAAGAGGAGCTCAGTCTTGTCAAGGTTGAGCTTCAGGTGGTTGGCGGCTGTCCATCTGCTGATGTCGGCCAGGCATTTAGAGATGCGTGTTGCGATTTGGGTTTCTGAGGGGGGAAAGGAGAGAAACAGTTGAGTGTCATCTGCATAGCAGTGATAGGAGAAGCCATGAGATGTGTTTACAGAACCTAGCGATTTAGTGTAAAGAGAAAACAGAAGGGGTCCCAATACTGAGCCTTTGGGGACTCCGGTGTCCAGGGTGCAGGGTCTGGACAGGGAACCTTCCATGTGACCTAATAAGTGCGATCTGCGAGGTAGGAGGTGAACCAGGATTACGCAGTTCCATCGATTCCAAGCTCGGCGAGAGTGGAGAGAAGGATCTGGTGGTTCACTGTGTCGAACGCCGCAGACAGGTCGAGAAGGATCACCACATGTGTGGTGTGTGTGGACCATGTGAAGTCCACGATCAGCTCCTTGGTCTTCTTGACGTTGAGGGCGTTGTTCTGGCACCACTGTTGCAGCGATCTGATCTCTTCCCTGTAGTCGCCGGCGATCAGGCCCATCACTGTCGTGTCGTCAGCAAATTTGATGTTGGAGACGTTGGAGCTGTGCATAGCCATGCAGTCGTGGGTGTAGAGGGAGTAGAGGACAGGGCTCAGCACGCATCCCTGGGGGGCTCCTTGGGTTGTTTAGGGACAGGCACGATGGTGGACATCTTGAAGACAACAGCCTGGGACAGGGAGAGGTTGAAGATGTCTGCAACGACTCCTGCCAACTGTTCTGTGCATGCTCTGAGGACGGAAGTTGTCCGGGCCTGCCGCCTTTCGGATGTTCAACCGCTTGAAGGTGCGGCGCACATCGAGATGTTCAGCAGGCTGATCTCCTCAGGCGGCGCTGGCTTCGGCGGGCTGCCGTTCACGTCGAACCCAGCAAACAAAGTATTTAGCTCTCCTGGGAGGGAGGTAGAGGAGTTCTCTACACAACTGGTTCTCCCTCTGAAGTTCGTTATCGTCTGTAGCCCCTGCCACATACCCCTCGCGTCGTGGCTTTTGAATTTCTCCTCCACTCTGTCCTTATACTCCCACTTGGCAGTGACGATGGTCTTACGGAGGTCGTAACGGGCTCTCGTATATTCCTCCATATTCCCGGAGCCAAAGGCGGCGTTACGCATTTGTAGGGCAGCGCGAACATTGCCGTTAATCCACGGTTTCAGGTTGGGATATATCCAAACCGACTTGGTCAGAACCACGTCATCTATGCACTTCTTGATGAACCCGGTGACCGACGACACGTACTCGTTGATGTTATTGTCCGAGGCAACGCGGACAATATGTGCCAGTCAGCACGATCAAAACAATCCTGCAGCATAGAGTCCGATTGGTCCGACCAGCATTGGACCTCCCTCACAGCGATTGGTTACTGCTTCAGTCTCTGCCTCTTGGCGGGGAGTAGCTGGATAGAGCGGTGGTCTGATTTGCTGAACGGTGGGCGGAGGAGGGCCTTGTAGCCATCATGGAAGGGGGTGTAGCAGTGGTCGAGGATCCGCTCGCCCCGTGTGTTGCTCGTTATGTGTTGGTAGAACTTGTTGAAGTCCCCCGCCACGATGAGAGCAGCCTCGGGGTGTGCCGACTCCTGTTCACTGATAGCCCTTACAGTTCCTTCAGCGCTGTGTCCGTGTTGGCTTGTGGGGGAATGTAAACAGCGGTCACGGTTACCGCTGTAAACTCCCGAGGTAGCCAGTATGGACGGCACATAAGCATCAGGTACTCCAGGCCCGGGGAACAGAAAGACTTGAGGGGATATACATGACTTTGGTTGCACCAAGATCTGTTTATCATGAGACATACCCCCCCTCCGCGATCTTTACCGGAGAGAGCCCTTGTTCTGTCCGCCCGGTGGATGGAAAATCCCGTTGGCTCGAAATTCTGCACATATCTCATACATACTCTATACGTTATTTTATACCTGTTTTTATACCTAGTAGACTGTTTTTACATCTTATTCAACCACTGTACATTATATATTACCATGCACTTTAATGTAACATTTGCATTTTGGTTAGATGCCAAATTATTTTCTTTGCTGTACTGTACTGGTGCTGTGATAATAAATTTGAATCTAATCTAATCTAATCATCTAATCTAATGTGTATGTATATATATATATATATATATATATATATATATATATATATATATATATATATATGTGTGTGTGTGTGTGTGTGTGTGTGTGTGTGTGTGTGTGTGTGTGTGTGTGTGTGTGTGTGTGTGTATCTATATATATATGTGTGTGTGTATATAAATATATATATGCGTGTGTGTTTATATATATATATGTGTGTATGTTTGTCTATTTGTATAATAATATTTGTACTTTTGTTTTTCATGAGGTGTCACATGAGTTTGCTATCAACTTTGACCCTACAAACCCCTTCTGTTTAGGTAAGTTCTACTACAGGTACTATAGCTACTAGAGGTACTATAGGTACTATAGGTACTACAGGTACTATAGGT
The DNA here is from genome assembly GCA_027704905.1 of Muraenolepis orangiensis. Lineage (NCBI taxonomy): Eukaryota > Metazoa > Chordata > Actinopteri > Gadiformes > Muraenolepididae > Muraenolepis > Muraenolepis orangiensis. Next base: position 30,757,259 of record CM051010.1, read on the forward strand.
ACTACAGGTACTAGAGGTACTATAGGTACTCCAGGTACTAGAGGTACTAGAGGTACTACAGGTACTAGAGGTACTACAGGTACTAGAGGTACTATAGGTACTATAGGTACTAGAGGTACTAGAGGTAGTAGAGTTACTACAGGTACTAGAGGTACTAGAGGTACTACAGGTAATATAGGTACTACAGGTACTACAGGTACTAGAGGTACTAGAGGTAGTAGAGGTACTAGAGGTAGTAGAGTTACTACAGGTACTAGAGGTACTATAGGTACTACAGGTACTAGAGGTACTAGAGGTACTATAGGTACTAGAGGTACTATAGGTACTACAGGTACTAGAGGTACTACAGGTACTACAGGTACTATAGGTACTATAGGTACTAGAGGTAGTAGAGTTACTACAGGTACTAGAGGTACTACAGGTACTAGAGGTACTATAGGTAGTAGAGTTACTACAGGTACTAGAGTTACTATAGGTACTAGAGGTACTATAGGTACTAGAGGTACTATAGGTACTATAGGTACTACAGGTACTATAGGTACTACAGGTACTAGAGGTACTAGAGGTACTATAGGTACTACAGGTACTATAGGTACTACAGGTACTACAGGTACTAGAGGTACTAGAGGTACTAGAGGTACTAGAGGTACGAGAGGTACTACAGGTACTATAGGTACTACAGGTACTACAGGTACTACAGGTACTATAGGTACTACAGGTACTACAGGTACTAGAGGTACTACAGGTACTATAGGTACTACAGGTACTACAGGTACTACAGGTACTACAGGTACTAGAGGTACTATAGGTACTATAGGTACTAGAGGTACTACAGGTACTACAGGTACTAGAGGTACTATAGGTACTAGAGGTAGTAGAGGTACTACAGGTACTAGAGGTACTATAGGTACTACAGGTACTAGAGGTACTACAGGTACTAGAGGTACTACAGGTACTATAGGTACTAGAGGTACTAGAGGTACTACAGGTACTACAGGTACTATAGGTACTAGAGGTAGTAGAGTTACTACAGGTACTAGAGGTACTATAGGTACTATAGGTACTAGAGGTAGTAGAGTTACTACAGGTACTAGAGGTACTATAGGTACTATAGGTAGTAGAGGTACTATAGGTACTACAGGTACTAGAGGTACTACAGGTACTACAGGTACTAGAGGTACTAGAGGTACTAGAGGTAGTAGAGTTACTACAGGTACTAGAGGTACTACAGGTACTATAGGTAGTAGAGTTACTACAGGTACTAGAGGTACTATAGGTACTAGAGGTAGTAGAGTTACTACAGGTACTAGAGGTACTATAGGTACTATAGGTACTAGAGGTAGTAGAGTTACTACAGGTACTACAGGTACTAGAGGTACTACAGGTACTAGAGGTTCTATAGGTACTATAGGTACTATAGGTACTACAGGTACTACAGGTACTATAGGTACTAGAGGTAGTAGAGGTACTACAGGTACTAGAGGTACTATAGGTACTAGAGGTAGTAGAGTTACTACAGGTACTAGAGGTACTAGAGGTACTATAGGTACTATAGGTACTAGAGGTAGTAGAGTTACTACAGGTAGGTACAGGTGTCTCCTCTTGTGTCCTCCAGGAGTGGAAGGTATTGCCCAGGCCTACTCCAGCTGCCTCCCTCATATCCGCTTCTATGGACCCACCAACTTCTCCCCAATCATCAACCACGTGGCACGCTTTGCTAGCCAGGCTTTACAGCAGGAGCGAGCTGCAGTAAGCACCGTAACACTTAACCTTACTAACACTACTAACCTTAACCCTAACATTAACCCATTAACCCACTAAGTACCCACACCCACTCCCTCCACAGCAGTACTTCACCCTTCTGATCATTACCGATGGCGTGATCAGTGACATGGATGAGACTCGTCACTCCATCGTTGAGGCCGCCAAGCTGCCCATGTCTGTCATCATCATCGGTGTCGGTAACGCAGACTTCGCCGCTATGGAGTTCCTGGATGGAGATGCCAGCGTCCTGAGGTCCGACGCCGGCGAGGAGGCGGCCCGCGACATTGTTCAGTTTGTCCCCTTCAGAGACTTCAGGAACGTACGTACTAACTTACCCTAACTAGCTCACTAACTAACCCTAACAAATCCTAACCAGCTCATTAACCAACCTTAACAGGGCCTAACTAATTCATTAACTTACCATAACAAAGTCTAACTAACCATAACTCTTCCGAAGTTCTGCTATAACACAGTAGGACTGATCAGAAGTTCTGCTATAACACAGTAGGACTGATCAGAAGTTATACTAGAACACAGTAGAACTGTTGGATCCAAGATTAGTGTTTATATAATGTTCATAATAATGATATGTATATACCGTATTGACCCGAATATAAGACGGGTTTTTTTTCCTAGAAAAAAATCAAAAAAGAGGGGTCGTCTTATAATCGGGGTTTAGACTTTTCGATGTACCGTAATTGCACATGTAACTGCGCAACAACAGATCGCGCCAAACGAGTGTTCCGAGACACCGCGCGACACTTAACTCAAAGTCTTAAAGTAACAGTACATAAAAATAGTTACCTGGAGAGTTAGAAATGGAGAGACAGCGACCAACTTGAAAAAAGTGGCTCAAAAGTAGGGCAAGTTAATAAACAGAAGAGACGAAGTTACGATGCCAATTTTAAGATAATGGTGATAAACGAAGCAGAGACATCAAACACCTGTCATTGCGACGCAGGACAAGCCCAGCGCCTGCCCTCAGACAACTCCAGAGAGAAGCTACTGTCTTATCAGCGATATGTGATCAAGTTAAGGAAGAAGCACTCATACCCCCTTGATCAGATGGGCAATGTGGATCAAACGCCTGTGTATTTTGACATGCCATCTGTCACTGTGCATAAGAAAGGCGACAAATCAGTGATCTACTGATCTACTGGAAACGAGAAGAGCCGAGTAACGGTCATGTTAACGCGCCTCGCAGATGGGACACAACTTCCCCCGTACGTGGGGGATTATGGTAGGTGCCCAGGCAAAGGGCTGGATGGAGACGGAGCTTGTGGTGGACTGGCTCAAGGTGGTATGGGGCAGACGGCGTGGGGGACTCAGAAAGCAGAGGAACATGTTGATTCTGGATGCTTTCCGTGGACACTTGACTGAGCCAGTCAAAACCTAGTCACCCGATCATACCGGGCGGAATGACAAGCCAGCTGCAGGTGTTGGATGTGGTCGTTAACAAACCATTCAAGGTTCATCTGCGCAAGAGATCCACAGAGTGGCTCCTGGCTGCTAATCACGCACTGACACCGTCTGGAAAAATCCAAAAGCCTGCAGTACGTTTGCTCTGTGAATGGATCTTGCAAGCATGGGCTGACGTTTCCCCAGAAAGCATTAATGGGTTTAAGAAATGCTGCGTATGCCATGGATGGCAGCGAGGATGACGTGATGTGGGAGGAGACGGGGGAGTAGATACCGTGAGTGACGATAGCGGGAGTGAGAGGAACAACCAGCGACGTAGAAGACGAGCTGAATGAGAAGACTTGATGTGACCAATAGACTGATGTTCTGTTTCATTGCTCTACCGTTTTATTGCAATCTATCTAGCCTGTTTTGTTTTTGTTTGTCAAGTTAGGCAAATTTGAACACAATGTGTGATGTGTGTTATCATTATTTTCCAAAAAAAAGATTTTCTTTATAAAAAAAAGATTTGGTCTTCAAAAAAAAAAAATATATATTTTTTCCAAAAATGAGTCTTGAAAAAGAGGGGTCGTCTTATAATCGGGGTCGTCTTATATTCGGGTCAATACGGTAATATATATATATATAATAGTATATATGTATATATATAATGTACGTATATAATAATAGTGATTATATAATATATATATATTTCTCTCTCTCTCTGTAGGCTCCTAAGGAGACTCTGGCTAAATCCGTTTTGGCTGAGCTTCCTCAACAAGTCACTCAGTATTTTAAACAGAGGAACCTGTCGCCCAGCAACCAAGCGCCTGAGTAGCCCCCCTGGACTCTCACTAACCCTACTAACCCTAACTAGGAGTAAGCATTCCATTGTACTTGTTGCATATGGCAAATACAAATCTTGAATCTAACCCTAAATAACCCTGTGATGCTTCAGCATGTGCTTCTTGGTATCCTGTGATATACTGTTGTCAAGTTTCGCTGTAGTATTTACATTTAGATCAGTAGTTGGATAAATGATCCAGAGTTCAGCAGATTGGATATGACCTAACCTAGGTTAACCTAGCCCTAATCTGGGTTGACCTAGTCCTAACCCTGACATTGGTCCTCTATAGTGAACATTAAGAGCCTTGTATGTTTACTTGATGATACATAAATGTAGTTCACTAAATACTTACGGGTCCGAAAACTGATGGTCTGTCCACTGTTAGCATAAAGGTTTCCTTAATTTGCATATGTTCGTGTGACCACTTGATCACCAGCCCACCACCCTAACCTACCTAACTATTAGGGTTGACCTAGCTCTGGTCTAACAGAGAGTTAGGGTTAACCTAGCTCTGGTCTAACAGAGAGTTAGGGTTAACCTAGCTCTGGTCTTACAGAGAGTTAGGGTTAACCTAGCTCTGGTCTTACAGAGAGTTAGGGTTAACCTAGCTCTGGTCTTACAGAGAGTTAGGGTTAACCTAGCTCTGGTCTTACAGAGAGTTAGGGTTAACCTAGCTCTGGTCTTACAGAGAGTTAGGGTTAACCTAGCTCTGGTCTTACAGAGAGTTAGGGTTAACCTAGCTCTGGTCTTACAGAGAGTTAGGGTTAACCTAGCTCTGGCCTAACACATAGAGGGTTATTTCTCTAGTAGGTCTGTCTCCTGTAATATATATACTACTACTTAATAGTTAATTCTTTAGTCTTTAGTTAGAACTAGTTAATAGTTAATACCTTATCTTTCTCATGCATGTTTACAAAACACTGCTGATGACCACAGATGCATGATTTTATACAATTATACATTACATACATATTATTTTATATAATATATTATTATTATTATTGTTATTATTATTATTATTATTATTGTTATAACTTGTATCTGGGCTACATTTATGTCCAATACAAATTGTTGTGAGAAAAAGGTTTTGAAATGCATTTCTTGCATGTACTAATGTTATCTTTCAGAAGACCACATTTTTAAAATGTATCTTTATGCTGTTGTAAATGTTAAAATGTACCAATATGTGCATGGATGTTTGTACTTAAGATTCAAAATTAAATGTGTTAAAGATTTTTATATAAAATGTTGTCCATCAACAGTCAGTCAATAAACAGTTTTAAACAAAATGTGTTAAAATTAAGTTAAACCGGGCTAACTCTACCCCCTAACCCACCTCCACCTGGCCCTAACCCACCTCCACCTGGCCCTTACCCTTACCCACCTCCACCTGGCCCTAACCCACCATCACCTGGTCCTAACCCTAACCCATCGCCACCTGGCCCTAACCCTAACCCGCCTCCACCTGGCCCTAACCCACCTCCACCTGGCTCTAACCCACCTCCACCAGGTCCTAACCCTAACCCACTTTCACGTGGTCCTAACCCTAACCCACCTCCACGTGGTCCTAACCCTAACCCACCTCCACCTGGCCCTAACCCACCTCCACCTCCAGTGGCCACTGAACTATAATTCCTGATGAATCGTCGATAAAAATGTGCAAGACCTAAAAAACATTGCAGTTCCCGTCTGGAGGTGGGGGTAGGCCACTCGGCCACAGCTGCCACCTTGCCAGGATCCATCCTAATCGCATCATGAGAAATACAAAAAACCCAAAAAGACGTCTCCGTGACATGAAATTCACATTTCTCAGCTTTAACGTACAGCTGTTTCTCCAGCAGCCTCTGGAGTACTTGGCGAACATGGATGCGATGACTATCTAGAAATGTGGAAAAAACAAGGATGTCTGATTAATGAAATCTCTGAGTACGTCGTTGACTAGAGCCTGAAAAACAGCAGGTGCATTAGACCAGGGGTTCCCAACCTTTTTGTGCCACGGACCGGCAGATACATGAAAAAAATCTCGCGGACCGGTTGTCAATTTTTTTCAGAGTTTAAACGTTTAAAAATATGTACGCGGAGCACCCGTAAAAAAACCCTGGCTCGTTCGCGACCGACACGTCACTAGCGCGTAGTCTCTTTAGTTGCGCGTGCAACTGAAAGTCTCTCGTTATGCCGCCGATATATATTAAATCTATATATATAGATTATACCGCCCATATATACTGCTATATAATCTATATATATAGATTATACTATATATATAATCTCTATATATAGATTATACCGCCCGCCGTTCACCTATACTCAAATTATTTGAGTCAAATATGATGATAAACACACAGCTGTTTGGCGGCCCGGCAGTAACACCTCCACGGCCCGGTACCGGTCCGCGGCCCGGCGGTTGGGAACCCCTGCATTAGACAACCCGAACGGTACCACCAGATATTCGTAGTGGCTAGTCGTGGTATTGAATGCTGTCTTCCATTCATCTCCATCTCGAACTCTGACAAGATGGTAAGCATTACGTAGATCCAGCTTGGTGAAACATCTGGCCCCCTGGAGTAACTCAAAAGCAGAAGTCATCAGGCTACAAGGCAGAGCTACAAGGCAGAGCTGCCCCGACATCACGCAGCTCCCGAACCGACACACTACCGACACACCGACTACCGACACATTACGAACACACTACCGTCACACCGACTACCGACACATTACGAACACACTACCGTCACACCGACTACCGACACACTACCGTCACACAGGGGAGTCAGGGGAGGCTGTGGACTCTGGGGGATCGAGCTTTCTTTTTAAATAACAGCACTTTTATTTTATTTTAGTGTAGTATGATGCATATAATATGTAAACTCAGATCACAAGTACAAGGACTGTTGTGCTCAGCGAGATGCAACTTCCTCCCGGAGGATCTGTATCCACGTCGCTCAGCCTAACAGCAGCTGAGTCCCATGAGGGGCCGTGTCATCCAACCAGGTGTGGAGGTGGTGGTGCAGGCCAGGCAGCTAGCCTAGAGACGGGAGTGACCCCTGTTCAGTCACTACCACATACCCATAACCCTAACCCTAACCCTAACTATGGATTGTGTTTTAAACGGACAATTAGAACCAAAGGTGAGCCTAAGCAACATGTTTTCTTCTAGAGGTTTACATGTGTTACATCTTAATGTGAGAAGCTTGCTCCCTAAAATTCACGAGATACGTATGATCGCCTCAGAAGCCAAGCCAGATATCTTTTTTTTTTTCTGAAACATGGCTGGACTGTTCAGTAACGGACTCTGAAATTGAACTCGATAACTTCTCATTAATTAGAAATGATAGAAATCGTAATGGTGGGGGGGTTTGCGTATTCGTAAAGTTTGGTTTGGATTTCAACATTAGATCTGACATTGGGCATACAGATTTGGAAGCTGTCTGGTTTGATGTTCTCTTGCCTAAAAGTAAGCCGATCTTGCTGGGTGGATTGTATAGACCAGTGGTGAAGCGTCAGGGCCTTCAAGGTATTCAGAGAAGACCCTGGAACTCTCAGATGAAACCAAAAAATCGAATTAATTGTATTAATAAAATGTAATACAATTTAATAACATTTAATAAAATTTAAATAAAATGAATAAATGAGAATCGTATCTGTGTTATATTACAGTGTTACGTTGATTTGTTTGTCTTTCTCGGTCCATGCACGACACATTTGAGTGGTTTTGTGTTGGAAAAACAATGCAACCAATCAGATATGTTTCTGGGTTGCTGGGAAGAATATCCTTCAACCAAAGTATTCCCGCTGACATTGGCCCTTAGACTGAAGGAGAGCGTACGTTTGGATTGACAATTTGATCAACCAATCATATCGTGATTTGTAGCCAATGGGCGTATTCTTTTAGATTTCCCCGCAGCTCAATATGAAGCTAGAAGGTGCAAGGTGGTGGCTGGCGCGAGAGTGGATCTAGCGTAGTGTTACGTTTTCTACGTTGTTTTTTTTACGTCAAAATGGCAAACAGGTGAAGATGATGTCGTTGCGGATTTATTGTCTGAACCATTTTCAAGACGACCATTTAATGTTAAGATGGACATAATTAAAAAAGGCCGTCCAACACCTGACAATCTGGAGCTGACTCAAGTAGTTAAAGCAGGCTATGTTCGCCATTTTCAGAGTAGCAACTGGGAACGATACCCGTGGCTAACGGGCTCTACTAGCCACGAGAGGCTCTACTGCTGGGAGTGTTGCTGTTTGGGACCGACAAAAGCGATCATCTTTATGACCTGATGGTGGTCGAACCATCCAGAAGGACAGGAGAATGGATTTGGTCTTTCAGTGAACATCATTGGTGAGTGACACTCATTTGTCTTTGCTGGTTTTGTCTCAGTGTTGCGTCTCGTTGAGCTGGTTGTTGCATTTTGTTTCCACACACTTGTTGACTGATTAGTTAATGGCTGTCTTGGGTTTGTTAAGCATTGTTGTGCATTTGAATTGAGAGTTTGGACTTGATCTTTCTTTGCATCGCTTAACGTGAAAAGACGTAACTAAGAGTTACAAAACCACGATCAATAATCACCTAATTTGCATATGTCTTGTCATTAGCACTTTCACCTTTTCACTTTCATTTTGACAGGTGAAAGTGCTAATGACAAGACATATGCCAGAGACATTTGGTGATTATTGATCGCTATTTTGGAACTTAAAGTTTCTCAGCCTTTTCACGTGAAGCGTGTTAGACCGTCCCTTTAACCGATAGCCTGTGTGGTGGTCTGTGGTGGTCTGTTACTTCACTACATGGACTCTGCTTTACAACTATGGTCCACTTGGAAATTGGCTGCGACAATCTGATCTGCCTAAATGAGATAAGGCATAAAGTGACTCCTCCGTGACGTCCGTCTGACTAGAACAACTGAATTTTCGAGTGGTGGTGGTGATGGTGGGGGTGGTGGTCTACAGCAGGGGTTCCCAAAGTGGGGGTCGCGGGACCCCGAGGGGGGGGGGGGGGGTGCGCGGGACCCCGAGGGGGGGGGGGGGGGGGTCGCGAGATGATTTCAGAATCCTCTTGATGTGACCATGAGGTTTTTATTGTTAATAATAACGTGTGCATAGATATTTTTATATATGTACGGGTGACGAATAAAGGAATTTTGATTCCGACAGATTCACGACAGTATCATTTGCAGCTGAAAAAAAAGCCCCACACAATTTTCAATATCACGATTACCCAGTAGCGTGGCGTGGGGAACATTTTAGGGGAAGCCAGTTTTTTTGGGTCAATAACGTAACCAGATGAGTGATTACAGCGCCCGGTATCATTTTAGTAAAATGATACCGGGCGCTGTAATCACTCATCTGGTTACGTTATTAATGATTTGTTACGGCTGCGGGTTCTGTGTGTGTGTGCGTGTGTGTGTTATGTATATGAGCTGTGCCGTGGCCCAGACGTCATTGGATGCCGGCGTCCTGTTCCTTCCCCGGTAGGCGGGACCGAAGATCCGAAGGTCTGGATTGGAGGATGTCAGGCTCGACTCTCCAATCTCCACGCACCCTGTCCGGCGACAGCTGTTAAGACCATGTGCATCGTGTTAGTCGAGAGAGGTCTGAATCTGTGTCAGACGTCTCAATAACTTCTCCGAGATAGTAACGATGTGTGTGTCTTGTAGCCGCATATTCTTTTGTTAGCCCTGTTCGTTTTCCCCTGGTAGAAGGGAGGTTTCGTTTGTGTGTTGGTTTGTTTGGTTTGGGCAACCTATAATACCACTCTTATGTAAAGAGTTCCATCGGTTCCTTTGGTGTTCCTGTAACGTGCTGCCTTAGTGGCTTTTGTTTTGATTGTGGGATTTTTGCCAACGTTATTGTATGTTCATTTATTAAAACAACTTTTTATTTACCAAGTACAACTGGTTAAATGTTCTTTCCCACTCTCCACGAGCTGGGACGTAACAGATTGATTAATGATTTTACACAGTTGTATCATACAGATGCAGGACTTGCACACGCCTGTTATCTAACCGACAGGTCCGCACGCACTCTCCAGCCAAAACTCTCTCGTCTTATTAATTTAAGCATTCCCCCCCCCCCCAAATGCATAACCAGCCGCTCAATGCGCAGTGCAGATTCGGTAATGAATAAAAAAGAAGCATTCACGGGCAGTTCAGGCAACAGGTTAGGGTTAGGGAGCCACAGAGAGTGTATTGGCTAATTACTTGTAACTATAAAGCCAATACTTGGCGCACCATTAGAACAAAGATCTTACGCATCATGCATGCTGGCAAAGAAGTTTCACTGTCCACAAGGATTCTCACGTTTTGTTGTTAGTTTATTCCAAGTAGATCAGGCAAACAATTCCATATTCAAGCAGCTGACTGAGATGTTACTACGAGATGGTAAAAACCGTATGTCCACCAGGTGCACTTCATAACGCCATTAGCAGCCTACCTAAATACCTATGAGTGAGGTCTACCTGTGTGAAGTCCCCCTAGTGACCAAAATAATAAACAACATATGGAAACAATAACTCCTGATACTTATAAGCAAATACAATAATCAAATACAATAATAAGCTACAACTAATAATTATACTCAACAGTGAAATGGCTTCTACACATTTTACTCACCCTATTTGAAGAGGAAGGCCATTCTCCTGTCTTTCATGGTGGCGAAGTGGTCAATGACAATGTCATAGAACTTCCCAGCGGCCTTTAGGTCGTCCACAACAACAGAGTCAATGGATATTGTGGCTAGGTTGACAAGTCTGTCCTGTCCACATGTGTTCCTCAGATACGTTTTTATCCTTTTTAGACAGGAAAAGGAGCGCTCTGCTGATGTGCTGGTGGCTGGTATCGTGAGCATGAGCTGGAGTAGCTTGTAGACCTCGGAGAGTGTGCCCTGTAGGTCATCCTCAATAAGAAGCTCTATCAGCTGTCCTGGTGGCTTGTGAAACAACCTGTTGTTGTACAGCGTGTGCAGCTCATTCCTTAACTTCAGCTGATCAAAGAATGGATATGTGTTGATCAGCTGAGCCAGTTCACTGCTGGGAAATGCAGCAGGCTTGCAGAAAGATGCGAATGATGTGTGTTCCAGTATCCGAAAAAAGTTCAGGTGCTCCATATCTGCAAATCTGTGGGTCATGTGCAACACTACACCGTCAACAATCTGGAAGTAAAGACGCCGGAAAGACACAAGCGTTTCCTGGTCTCCTTCTTGGTGCTGGTTAAACCCCTGCTCCAGGTCGTCCCAGCCGCGGCGACGTCGTTTACGTCGGGGCACAGGTTCTCCGACTGCCGTGCCTGTTTCATCGTAAATGCGACTGAATGCCTCATCTGTTCTTGTGGCTTTGAGAGCGCTGAGAGTGCTCATGATCCGATCCTGGCATTTTTTTATGTCCACGGTCTTACTTTGCAGAACCTGGAAGAGTGGTTCTGTGAGGCCGAAAATGAACTGAAAGACCCCGAGCAGGAAGGTGAACTCAAAATCCTCAAGTTTTTGCTTCAAGGAAGCACTCTGTGCAATGGTCTCTTTGTCCCATCCCGGCTCTGTCATTATCTTGTCGAAAGCGATACAGAGTGAGACGCGTCCTTCATGGATGGCGTGTACCGCACGGCTTTTAAAGTTCCACCTCACAGCAGAACCCCCTGGTACACGCACAGCTCCATCAACTTCACACAGTAATGCTGATCTCTTACATGAACGTGAGAAAAAATTGTGGAAGGCATCAAGATTGGCAAAAAACAGTTTGGCTGCTTGAATGTTGTTTGTGCCTTGTGCTAAAACCAAATTTAATTTATGAGCATAACAGTGGATGAATAGCGCATTGGGGCAGTGTGCTTTCACTAAAGCCTGAACGCCACCGTGCTGTCCACTCATGCAGCTTGCTCCGTCATAAGTCTGACAAATCAGCTTATTTGTTGGACTGTAGTTCCCGATGGCTCTCATGACAACTGATGTTACAGCTTTTGCGTCTCTTTCTAAGCTGACATCAAAAAAGCCGAGAAAACGTTCACACACACTGCCTTTTTCATTCACATATCTGATGATGACAGTGAGTTGGCACTTATTGGAAATGTCTGATGTGTCATCCACTTGTACAGCAATGAAAGGAGAAATGTGTATGTCTTTATCAGTCTCATCCTGGATAGAACGAGCTATGCTCTCAATGATGTCATTTTGTATGGTGTTTGACATACCGCTGAAGACTGTTGACGATCCCATGTGCTCCGCAAGTGCAGTGTCAAACTCGGCAAATGCATGTACCAGCTCTACAAAATTGCCCCTGTTAGAGCTGCCAGCGCCTCATTGTGTCCCCTGAATGCTTGTTCTTGGCGCGCAAGGTACAGGCCAGCAATGATGAGTTTCCTCAGAATATCCCGGTTCTTTTGGACTTGTTTATTGTGCTTCTTTGTGCTAATGGTTCTGGCTAAATCCAGAGCCTCATCAATCCTGACACGTCCAAAAAGCTTCAATTTCACAGCACAATCTATGTGATTTTTGGATTTACCGTGCCTCTCAATTGCCCGTGACAGGTTGGCAAGGTCGATGAATCCTGAAGTTGCCCAAGGATTGTTCAGGGAGCACGAATCCTTGTCAAAAATAAGACATGGCCAGCAAAATAGACGCTGAAGTTCAGCGCTTCCAGTTAGCCACTCCGTGCGGACATAATTGTCCACATTGAACGTCCGATTCGCTCCCTTTTTCCTCTGTGCACACAGCTCGAGTGTGGGCATGGGCCTGTCATCAGATTTAATTTTTAGTTGCTGCTGTAGCGGAAGTTTAGTAAAGTTGTTTTTTATTAAGTACGCCAAATCTCCACCCTCCATAATGCTTAATACTCAAACGGCGAGGATGACAGTTACAGTACTACGTACTGATGTTGATGTGATTTGATTGGATTTGTGAGTCAAGGGATTCCCTTCAAATCGATCCAATGGGATCAAGGGATCCCATTCCCTTGAGGGGGTATGCCAGCCGTCTCTGGCCTCCCCTGGCATGGCCCTGACCAATCACAGGTTGGCAGGGGGACATGACGTGGGCCTCATCTGATTGGTCAATCCGGGACAATCCCTCCATTTTTTTTTCACCAGGAGGCCAGCTCATTCGGCTGGCCTCCTCTATTTCACCATAATATCTAGGGGGCGCTGTTGTTTCACTCTTTGTAAAATACTCAATGAGAATGGGGGAGAGACGGTCCGGCAGCAACACACAGGCTGTGTGTTGCTGCCGGACCGTCTCTCCTACATTTTTTAAATTAAAATAAAAAAAATTCGGTAATTCTCGGAGAATTACCGATTTTTTTTAATTTTAATTTAAAAAATGTATTAAAATTATAACTACAATCCGAAAAAACAGGGGAAGCCTGGCTTCCCTTGGCCTCCGGGAGAAAACGCCACTGCGATTACCCCCCCCCCCCTTGGACTTCACGATGTTCTCGATGGTGAAGATCTGCGCACACGTTGTTTTTAATGTTTCAGTCCCTCTGGTGATAGTGGGGGGGGGGGCTGAAAAGTTGGGGAACCCCTGGTCTACAGAAGGTCCAGTTGTGATAGACACGCTTCGCCACTGGTATAGACCCCCTGACCAGGCCAACTTTTAAAAAATTTTTTTTTTAAAAACTTTTTATTTATCCTGAGGGAAATGAGTTGTCTGCATTTGACCCATCCTAGTGTTAAGAGCAGAGGGCAGCCATTAGTACAGCGCCCGGGGAGCAGTGTAGGGGGTGCCTTGCTCAAGGGCACTTAGGCAGTAACCTGGTGTTTCCGGGTCTTGAACCGGCGACCTTGCGGCTCCCAAGCCAAGTCCTTTATCCACTGAGCTACTGCCCCCAAATGAGCTTCTGGAAGAAAATTGTATTAATTTCATCTCCAGTTCTGAGTCAATTATTGTAGGTGACTTAAACACGGATGTGCTTAAAAAGGACACTCCATTGTATAAAGCTTTTGACACTTTTTGTAATATGGCTAGTTTAAAACAGCTGATAAATGCCCCTACTAGGACCACCAGTAGCTCTGCTACCATTATTGATTGAATAGTGTGACTGATCACAACAGAAGTTTTAATAGTGGTATTGTTAAATACAGCCTTAGTGATCATGACATCATTTTCCTTACTAGGAAAACTAGGAAAATCTTTTTTAATCACCACAACTCAGTTAAGTTAAGAAGCTGCAAGAATTATAGTCAGGATGTTTTTGTTGAGGTTTTAAAAGGCAACCAGGATCTTTCTAAAACACTTGAGTGTCAGGATGTTGACCAAGCTCTCTCTGTTTTTAATGTAGCATTTCTTAACTCCCTAAACAAGATAGCACCTATAAAAACAGTCAGAATCAAACAAAGAACTGAAAAATGGATTAATGAAGACATTTTAAAGGCCATCAAATCTAGAAATGCTAAGTTTGAGGAGTATAAGATAAAAAGGACCAATCCAGTTTTGTAATTTAAAAAAAGTGAGGAATGAGGTCAACAGAATGATCACAAAGGCAAAGAAAAATTATTTTAGCCATAAAATCTTGGAACACAAACAGGAGCCAAAGAAGCTTTGGAAATGCTTAAAGGAGGTTGGTTACAGCACAAAAAGCTCATCTACAGGAACAACATCAGCTTGGAGGTAGATGGTAAAGCAACTTCAAACTAAAAGGAAGTTGCTAATCTGCTAAATAATCATTTCTCCACTGTTGCTAAGCAGCTAGTTGATAGGCTTCCACAACCTTCAGGGGCTTATGGTGAGGAACATCTCATGACTTTTTATGGGCAGATGGGTATCAAACCGGGTTCCTTTTCATTTTCCATTGTCTCTGAGGCTGATGTTTTTAAATGACTTAGTGAACTGGACCCTTCAAAAGGTGCTGGTCTTGATGTTATCCCTGGCTGTTCCTTAAGGAAGCTGCAGTGCTCATCCACATGTTACACATATCATCAATTTGTCAATTCAGCACAGTTCCACTTGAGTTTAAAGAGAGTGATGCTGCTCTTCAAAAAGGGTAACAAAAGAGACCCCAACAACTACACGCCTGTTT
This sequence comes from Muraenolepis orangiensis, assembly GCA_027704905.1. NCBI lineage: Eukaryota > Metazoa > Chordata > Actinopteri > Gadiformes > Muraenolepididae > Muraenolepis > Muraenolepis orangiensis. The sequence goes on from CM051010.1 coordinate 30,772,264, forward strand.
CCATTTGAAGCACTTTATCTAACATTTTAGAAAGATTGGTTCAAGCACAAACACTTTTATTTTAAATAATGATTTTTTATACGAGTTCCAATCCGGTTTTAGAAAGTCACACTCAACAGAAACCTGCCTATTGTACCTTACTGACTTAATTAGGAAGGAGGTTGACTCAGGAAAGTTGTGTGGTATGGGTCTTGCTTGACCTTCAGAAAGCTTTTGACACAGTAGATCACAACATCATTTCCTTGAAACTAAAAGCCATGGGTTTTAGTGAACTAGCCCTGAAATGGGTCTGCTCCTATCTTGTTGGCAGATCCCAAGTGGTAGAAGTGAGTGGGTTACTTTCAGCATCCTCGGGCCCTTACTCTTTCTTTTATATATTAATGATTTTAAAGCAGCCACATCATCATTCTGTAACTTGTTTCTTTATGCTGATGATTCTGTGTCTCTAGCAAAGATAAATCAGTGGTGGAGAATACCCTAAGTGAGGAGCTTTTAAAGGTCTGTGATTGGCTATCCGACAACAGACTCTCACTTCACATGGGGAAAACTGAAGCCATGATTTTTGGGTCAAAGATAAAGCTTGCTAGATCCCCTGGTTTTAACATAAAGGTTGGAGAGGTTTCAATTCTGGTCAAGGATGAAGTGAACTACTTGGGTTGCATCTTGGACAATTGTCTGTCCGGGGAGTCTATGGCAGCTTTTTTGGATAGTTCCATTCTTTGCACCTTAGCAGGTGCACTGGTCCAGAGTCACTTTGACTACGCTGCCACTTCATGGTATACAGGTCTAGCTCAAAAGTTCAAAATCAAACTCCAAACGGCACAGAACAAACTAATGGGAATAGTTTTAAAAGGTCATCCACGTACCCACTTGGAACAAGAGCACATTGTAACGCTTTAAACTGGCTGTTTAAACGCACCTTATATACTAAGATGCTGCTAACTTTTAAAATAGTCAAAAATTCTGTGCCAAAATACCGAAAGAACTACTTCGCACTTGTGGGCGAGAGCCACCACCATTTTACAAGAGGTAGTTCAACCGATTTCATCCCTATTCATTATAAAACCTTCATGGCCAAAAATACTTTTATTTATAGTGCAGCCACCAATGGAATGTGTTGTCCACTCAACTGAAACGGAGCACTTCCTTCAACATATTCAAGGTGGCTCTAAAAAAATGGCTACAAAATAGATAGCTCAGTTTAAGTTTTAGTCACATCCATGCGTTGTTTTTGTTTTTAGATTGTAATCTTTATTTCTAATTTAATAATTTTAAATGATAATCATGTAAAAACGAGGTGGATTGTTTGTCAGTGAACTGCCCTGCTGCTGCTATTGCTTTGGTCTTTGCTGCTACTGCTCTTATTGGTTTGATCTTTGTTGTGTATAGTATGTTCTGTTAATGAGTCATTTTACTATTTATTTTCGTCTAGTACGTTTTATGTCTGTTTATTTTCGGACCACAATGGAAATAAGCCCTCTGGCTTTATTGTGTTGTTATCCTCGGTGATATTTTGTCGTCTTCTATGTATTTCTATGTACTGTATATGTTGTCTTCTATATTTTGGAAGTCCTTATGGTGCTTTTTCTATTATCACCAAATAAAATCAATCAATCAATCAATCAATCAATCAATGGCAAATAGCGATTCTTGACTGTAACATCATTTAGGCCTCGATAGTCAATACAGGGGCGTAAAGATTTATCCTTCTTTTCAACGAAGAAAAACCCCGCTCCGGCTGGAGAGGAGGAAGGACGAATTATTCCTGCAGCTAGAGACTCGTTGATGTACTTCTCCATGGCAACTCTTTTGGCCGGGCAGAGAGAGTAGATGCGTCCCAAAGCAATGTAACAAAATGATATTGTAATGGATCAGCGGATGCGCTGATTAGGCTGAATGAGACATGTTAAATGAGATACAAACTGTTAAATGAGACATGTTAAATGAAATACAAACTGTTAAATGAGACATGTTAAATGAGACATGTTAAATGAAATACAAACTGTTAAATGAGACATGTTAAGTGAAATACAAACTGTTAAATGAGACATGTTAAGTAAGATACAAACTGTTAAATTAAATACAAACTGTTGTTTAGACATGTTAAAAGAAACTGTTAAATGAGACATGTTAAATGAAATACAAACTGTTAAATGAGACATGTAAAATAAGTTCATACAAACTGTTAAATTAGATACAAACTGTATAATAAAGACAAACTGTTGAATGAGACATGTTAAATTAAATGAACTGTTAAATGAGACATGTTAAATTAAATACAAACTGTTAAATGAGACATGCTAAATTAATCATGTTAAATGAGACATTTTAAATGAGATACAAACTGTTAAATGACACATGTTAAATAAGATACAAATGGTTCAATGAGATACAAACTGTTGTTTGGACATGTTAAAATAAACTGTTAAATCAGACATGTTAAATAACACATGTAAAATAAGATACAAACTGTAAAATGAGATACAAACTGTATAATAAATACAAACTGTTAAATGAGACATGGTAAATTAAATTAACTGTTAAATGAGACATGTTAAATGAGCTACAAACTGTTAAATGAGACATGTTAATGAAATGAAATAATCCCACAAACCTCATCTATCCTACTCTGTCTACCCATGTTGAGCTAGTGGTAACTAAGCTAGTGGAATTGCCAGTCGGCAGTGCAGAAAACTGAGTTCATCTCAGACGAGACGGTGGTGCTGGTCTGCTGATTTCCCGCGACTGGGAATACTCCCCTGTTTCCATTCTGCAGTTCTCCCCCTCCTCATTTGAATTTCATGCTATCACGGTTTCATTTCCAGTCAAGTTCATCTTTGCGGTTGTTTGGGGGGGGGCAGTAGCTCAGCAGGTAAGGGCTTGGCTTGGGAGCCGCAAGGTCGCTGGATCAAGTCCCCAAAACACAAGGTTACTGCCTAAGTCCCCTTGAGCAAGGCTAAGCTACCCCGGACGCTGTATAAAATAGCTGCTCACTGCCCCTAATACTAGGATGGGTTAAATGCAGAGAATCCTTTCGCTGTACTGTGACAAATTTGAATTATTATTATTATTGTCCACCCGGCCCTGCTGGTGACTTCCTGGAGGAGCTTGACTTGCTTGTCTTCCAATTCCCTGATGATGGTTCCGGACTCATCCTTCTTGGCGACTTCAAAATCTTGACTGAGAAGTTGGACCCTCTTCTCTCCTTCCCCCCCTCCTTCACCTTTCCCGCCACCCGTCTCCTCCGACCCACAACACCGGACCATCTTCACCAGACACTGCGATACAGTAAACCGTACAGTCACTCCTCTCCACCTTTCTGACCACTACTTCCTGTCCTTCTCCCTTTCACTCCCTTCCCCCCCTCACACTCTCCCCCTACCCAGATGGTGACGACCTGTGGCAATCTCCGCACCCCTGCTGATCTCTCCTCTTCTGTTCTCTCTGCCCTCCCTCTTCCTGATTCGTTCTCTGTTCTACCCCCTGATTCTGCCACTGAGCTTCTTCTCTCTGGACACTCTGTCCTCTCACCTCCAGGTCTGCACATCCAACTCCATGTGCACCCTGGTTGTCGGACTAAGTGCATGTGCAGAGACTAAGCCTCAGAGAGGTGGAGCACAGCTGGAAGAAACACAAAACCCCATCTTCAAGGGCTCCTGTCTAACTTCTCCTCGTATTTTTTACAGCTGCCAAAACTACATTTTACTGTTCCAAAATTCAAAGCGCAGAATCTAACCCTTAAAAACGTTTTCCTCCCTCCTCCATCCCACACCCCCTCCGCCCAACTCCTCCCTGCTCCCTGACGATTTTGCCAACTTCTTTGACAAGAAGGTCAACGATATCCAATCCTCCTTACCTGACCTGGCTGAGGCGCTTTGCATCAACCCCCCATGTCTTCCCCCGACCCTCCCACATCAAGTCAAGTCAAGTCAAGTCAAGTTTATTGTCACTTCACAGTTTACACAAGTATAAAGCAGTGGTGTGAAAATCTTATGTGCAATACCCGACGACAGACAGCAGTTATAAAAATAAGATACAAATAGATGAAAATAGAATAAAAATAGAATAGTTAAAAAATAAAAATGCAATTTATAAAATGCAATGTATCGGCACAGAAAAGAGCAATATGTATATATAAATCAATGTAATAAAATATACATTGTTATATCCTATATGCCCTTGTTCAGCAGCCTGATGGCCTGAGTGTGGAAGCTATCTCTAAGCCTATTTGTACGGCACTTGATACTGCGGTATCGCCTGCCTGACGGTAAAAGTGAGTACAGTTCGTGGCTGGGGTGGGCATTGTCTTTTATGATGCGTTTGGCCTTGGCCACGCACCGCTGGTTGTATATATCCAGGAGAGAGGGGAGCTCATCTCCAACGATATACTGGGCCGTCTGCATCACCCTTTGAAGCGCTCTGCGCTCGAGTGCGGTACAGTTCCTGTACCAGGCGGTGATACACCCTGTAAGAACACTCTCGAAGGTGCCGTTATAGAATGTTCTCAGGATGCAGGGGCCCATGCTGAATTTCTTCAGATGCCTGAGGAAATACAGGCGTTGTTGGGCCCTTTTCACCACGTGTGTAGTGTGCGTGGACCATGTGAGGTCCTCGGAGATGTGCACGCCGAGGAACTTGAAGCTGCTGACCCTCTCTACTGCAACACCGTCGATGGAGATAGGGCTGTGCTCTCCCCTCTGCTTCCTGAAGTCCACGATCAGCTCCTTGGTCTTCTTGACGTTGAGGGCGAGGCTGTTCTCCTGGCACCACTGCTCCAGCGATCCGACCTCCTCCCTGTAGGCTGTCTCGTCGTCACCGGCGATCAGGCCCATAACTGTCGTGTCGTCAGCAAACTTGATGACGTTGGAGCTGTGCATAGCCATGCAGTCGTGGGTGTAGAGGGAGTAGAGGAGAGGGCTCAGCACGCATCCCTGGGGGGCTTCCGTGTTGAGGGTCAGTGGCTCTGAGGTGGTGCTGCCCATCCTCCTGGCGGCGGTCCGACAGGAGGTCCAGTATCCAGCTGCACGTGGATGGGGGCATGCCTAGACCTCTAAGCTTGGTATCCCTCCCTTACCTGTTTTTCTCCTCTCTCCACAGATGATGTTCTTTACCTCGTCACATCCAGCCGCCTTACCACATGCTCTTTTTATACTGCTGGAGGTAATGGGGAGTAAGCATTCCTATGTACTTGTTACAAATGGCCAATACAAATCGTGTATCTTGTATCTCTCTAGATCCAGTCCCCACCCCTCTGCTTCAGTCTACTGCGCCTGAACTCCTGCCCTTCCTGACGTATAAATACGTAAAACCTGACGTATAAAAAAAACACGTCATCAACGCATCTCTGACATCCAGATGCTTTCCCGCTGCTTTCAAGACTCCCAGAGTCACCCCCCTCCTGAAGAAACCAACACTCGACCCCTCTGAACTCTCAAGAAATACAGACCGGTATCCCCTTTTCCCTTGTTATCCAAAACTCTTGAACGTGCTGTCTTGAACCAATTGTCCTTGTACCTCCACCAGAACTGCCTCTTGGTACGTGATGGCGCCGTACGTGATGGCTGCCGTGTTGCGAGCTCCCGCACGACGACGCAGTTTTTTTGTTATTATTCTTTTTATCGCGACTATCCTTGTACAGAAAGTTAGCAGCACATTCACTTATGACTTTTGCACACTTCTGGAGATTAGATCGACAGTCGCTCGCCGCCTACCAGAGTTTTTTCATTCTTTCGACTCGGACGTCCCGCCCAAAGTCACAGCTGGATTATCTCCGACCATCTTGGGCACGATTACACGCAAGCATCGCCGGAAGAAGCGAGGGAAGCGAGCCAGCTACGACCTCCGTAAAACCATCGCCACTGCCAAGCGGGATTACAAGGTCAGAGTGGAGGAGAAATTCAAGAGCCTTGACGTGAGGGGTATGTGGCAGGGGTTACAGATGATAACAAACTTCAGAGGGAGAACCAGTTGTGTAGAGAACTCCTCTACCTCCCTCCTAGGAGAGAGAAATACTTTTTTTGCTCGGTTCGACGTGAACGGCAGCCCGCCAAAGCCAGCGCCGCCTGAGGAGACCAGCCTGCTGAACATCTTGGAGGCGGATGTGCACCGCACCTTCAAGCGGGTGAACATCCGTAAGGCGGCAGGCCCCGACGACACACGATACGATCACCTCGATTGTCAGCAAATGCTTCGAGAGGTTGGTCAAGGACTTAATTTGCTCCGTGTTACCTGCCACGCTGGACCCATGGCAATTTGCATATCGTCAAAACAGATCCACGGACGACGCAATTGCCATAGCTCTCCACACTGCCCTTTCCCACCTGGAGGGAAAGAACTGTTATGTGCGAATGCTGTTTGTGGACTACAGCTCAGGGAGAAGGTTGGATCACTGGAGCAGTGGTGCCAGGAGAACAGCCTCGCCCGCAATGTCAAGAAGACCAAGGAGCTGATTGTGGACTACAGGAAGCAGAGAGGAGAGCACGCCCCTATCTCCATCGACGGTGTTGCAGTAGAGAGGGTCAGCAGCTTCAAGTTCCTCTGCGTGCACATCTCCGAGGACCTCACATGGTCCACACACACCACACACGTGGTGAAAAGGGCCCAACAACGCCTGTATTTCCTCAGGCGTCTGAGGAAATTCAGCATGGGCCCCCGCATCCTGAGAATATTCTACACCGGCACAATCGAGTGTTTTTACAGGGTGTATCACCGCCTGGTACGGGAACTGCACCGCACTCGAGCGCAGAGCGCTTCAAAGGGTGGTGCGGACGGCCCAGTATATCGTTGGAGGTGAGCTCCCCTCCCTCCTGGATATATACAACCAGCGGTGCGTGGCCAAGGCCAAACGCATCATAAAAGACAATGCCCACCCAGCCACGAACTGTACTCACTTTTACCGTCAGGCAGGCGATACCTCAGTATCAAGTGCCGCACAAATAGACTCAGAGACAGCTTCCACAGTCAGGCCATCAGGCTGCTGAACAAGGGTGTATAGCATATAACAATGTATATTTGATTACATTGATTTATATATATATTGCTGTTTTTCTGTGCTGATACTGTATATTGCATTTTATATATTGCATTTTTATATATTTAATTTATACAGTTTTGTTATCAGTTATTTTTTACTTATTTTTATTCTATTCAGTTTTTTATAACTGCTGTCTGTCGTCGGGTATTGCACATACGATTTTCACTCATTGCTTATACTCACTGTGAAGTGACAATAAACTTAACTTGAACTTAAGGCGTTTCACTCGACAGAAACTGCCCTTCTGGCAGTGACAGAGTCATTGCATGACGCTAGAGCGAATTCTCTCTCCTCAGTTCTGATACTCCTGGACCTGTCTGCAGCATTCGACACTGTGAACCACCAGATTCTCCTCTCCACACTTGAGGGGACAGGTGTCTCGGGCTCTGCTCTCTCCTTGTTTGCATCCTACCTGACGGGTCGCTCCTACCAGGTGGCACTGAGATGGTCTTTGTCAAAACCACGAAGAATGACTACTGGGATTCCACAAGGATCGGTCCTGGGACCTCTTTTATTCTCCATCTACACAACATCCCTTGGTTCTGTTATCCACTCCCATGACTTATCCTACCACTGCCATTGCTATTACCGTGTGCTTAGCAGACATCTCAAAGTGGAGGTCTGAGCTAGTGTTCTTCCCGGCAAAGAGCAGTCCGCACCAAGACCTGGCTTTCACCATTGATGATGCTGTGGTGACACCTACTCCGACCGCAAGGAATCTGGGTGTGACCCTGGATGACCAACTGTCGTTTACAGCAAACGGTGACAAGCTCCTGCAGATTCCTCCTCTACAACATCAGGAGGATTCTGCCTTTTCTCACTGAAAAGGCCGTACAGGTGCTCATCCAGGTTCTTGTCATCTACCGTCTGAACTACTGAAGCTTGTTTCTTGCTGGTGCCCTGGGGTCTGCCATCAGACCCCTGGAGCTCATTCAGAAAGCTGCAGCTTGTCTGGTGTGACCCAAGTTCTCCCACACATATACCCTTCCTCGGTCTCTACATTGGCTACCTGTAGCTGTTCGCATCCAGTTCAAGACCTTGGTGGTAGCCAACAAGGCAGTAAAAGGAACAGCTCCATCCTACCTCCAGGCAATACTACATCCCTGCCCGTCCACTTTGCCCTGCGTCTTCGGGCCCGTAGTTGCTGATCTACGCGGTTACGGCTCTTCTCTGTCCTGGCCCCAATCTGGTGGAATGAAATTCCCACGGATGTCAGGACTGCAGAGTCACTGCCCATCTTCTGCCGCAGGATGAAAAACTCACCTCTTCAGGAAACACTACCCGGATCCTTCCACCTAGCGCATCCTCTTTTCACTTTTTACTAGCGTCTTTCTCAGTAGATTGGTAGATATTGTTCTGTTTGCCAACTTATTATAATTTCACCTGAACTCATTGTACTTTTACCCGAGCACTGGCTTAGTTCTTGGAGACTTCTTAATGGTAATGGACTTATTTTATATAGCGCTTTTATCCAAAGCGCATTCACCCATTCATACACACATTCAACCACCGCGGAGTCAGCCATCAAGGAGACAGCCAGCATGTCAGGAGAAGTTAGGGTTCGAGTGTCTTGCTCAAGGACACTTTAAGCAAGGACACTTTTTGCTAGGAAGAGCCAGGCGATCAAAACCAGCAACCTTCCGGTTGTGAGGCGACCGCTCTACCTCCTGAGCCGCCCTGTGAGGAATGAAATGCACTTCTGACTTCTGGTGACCTTCCTTTGTTGAAACACTATTTTAAGTCGCTTTTAATTAAGTGAATATGAAAATGACAAGAGTTACAAGCTCTTTATTCACATCTCAAACAAACATTTCTCAAGATTTTCTTTGACCAATATATAATTTGTCCAACTCCACCTTGTACCTTGTATTGGTTCACAAAAAGTGTAAATCAAGTGACCACAATCTTAGCAATCTCTTCATTGCTCCACTGCGGTCAATCATTGTTCCCTCGACAATGGGGGAAGGAGCATGATGTCATCAGTTAAGGCTCAGGATTGGTCAGCTTAGACTGTGAGAGGTGAAGGGAAGGGGCTGTGTCAGCAAAACAAATAATAATATAATAGTAATAATAATAGCAATATAACTCAAAATACAAAATACAATAAACAAATGGCTTAAAATATATTTATAACTTATGTGTTGCATTGCAGAATTTCCACCATGGACAAAGACAAAAAAACAAACATAAAAACTAATCCCCCTCATACACCTAACCCCTCATACACCTAACCCCTCATACACATAACCCCTCATACAATTAACCCCTGATACAACTAACTCCTCATACAACTAACCCCTGATACAACTAACCCCTCATACAACTAACCTCTCATACAATTAACCCCTGATACAACTAACACCTTATACAACTAACCTCTCATACAACTAACCCCCTCATACAACTAAACTCTCATACAATTAACCCCCGATACAACTAACCCCTCATACACCTAACACCTCATACAACTAACCTCTCATATAATTAACCCCCAATACAACTAACCCCTCATACAATTAACCCCCTCATACAACTAACCTCTCATACAATTAACCCCCGATACAACTAACCCCTGACACAACTAACCCCTCATACAGCTAACGTGTGTGTGTGTACCTTCACTGTCTGAGCTGCTCTCAGAGTCACTGCTCCCAGAGTACAGACCAAGACCTGGCAGGACGCCCACACACACAGAGGCTGAGGGGAGGACCAGCCTCTGGGCTCCTCCACCTCCTGGAAGAGAGACACATGGTTTACCTCCCACTCCTGGAAGAGAGACACATGGTTTACCTCCCCCCTCCTGGAAGAGAGACACATGGTTTACCTCCCCCTCTGGAGGAGAGACACATGGTTTACCTCCCCCCTCTGGAGGAGAGACACATGGTTTACCTCCCCCCTCCTGGAAGAAAGACACATGGTTTACCTCCCCCCTCTGGAGGAGAGACACATGGTTTACCTCCCCCCTCCTGGAAGAGAGACACATGGTTTACCTCCCCCCTCCTGGAAGAGAGACACATGGTTTACCTCCCCCCCCCCCTGGAGGAGACTCATGGTTGACCTCCCCCTCCCCCCTCTGGAGGAGACTCATGGTTGACCTCCCCCTCTCCCCTCTGGAGCAGACTCATGGTTGACCTCCCCCTCCCCCCTCTGGAGCAGACTCATGGTTGACCCCCCCCCCCTCTGGAGCAGACTCATGGTTGACCCCCCCCCCCCCCTCTGGAGGAGACTCATGGTTGACCCCCCCCCCCCCTCTGGAGGAGACATGGTGTAAGTCCTTCCATCCCATAATGGTCACTCACCGGAGGAGTCCTGTCCAGAGGCTGCGCTCCCCATGGTAACCTTGGGTTTCTTGCCACTGTCTGAGGACTGAGACAAACTGGAAGAAGAACACAACGATTTAAAGATGTCTTCCACTACTTCCACTTCCACTTCTCATCCTCGATTGGCTGTTTACCTGCGTCTCTTGACAGCCCCGGCCAAAAGATGTGCCTGAGATAAGTAGGTTGTCTTTTGCTCCACCCCTAGTGGTTTAGGTCCCGCCTTCTTCTCTGGCTCTTTATGACTCTGGCCAGTCGTACGCTTGACAAGCGCACTGTTTCAACATTAAGGAAAACCCTTAACCCTGACCCTGTGTATAATATTGGTTAAAAGGATATAGATATAGATATATCTATATATATCTATATCTATATATAGATATAGATATATATGTTAACCCAATAGGATATAGTATAATATAGATAATATTAAAGATATAGTTTAGTGTAGGTTACCTAAAATATATAGTATAATGTATGTTATATTAAGGTATAGATTAGGTAGATAGGTATAGATTAAAATGATATTATTATTATAATATAGGATATTAATATTATAAATGATATATATATGTATATATACAGGTTAACCCTATAGGATATAGGTTATATTAAATATATAGTATGATGTAGGTTAAAAGGATATTCTTTAATTTAGATATAGTCTAATATAGTTACCTGATATTGTATAATGTGGGTTATATTAAAGATATAGTATAATATAAGTTATCTTAAAGGAAACCCTGCATGGTTCAACAACCATATATATATATATATATATATACATATATATATATGTATATATATATATATATATATACATATATATATATATATATATATATACATATATATATATGTATATATATATATATATACATATATATATATATATATACATATATATATATATATACATATATACACATATATATATATACACATATATATATATATACATATATATATATATATATATATATATATATATATATATATATACATATATATATATATATATATATACATATATATATATATATATACATATATATATATATCATATATATATATATATATATATATATATATATATATATGTGTGTATAGGTTATCTATAAATGTAGGTAATATAAAAGATGTAGTACGATCTAGGAGATAAAGGATATTCTGTACTCGAGCAGCTCTTTCTTCTCCTCATCTCTTCTCTGTTTCTCCACCATGCTCTGTTGCCGGGAGACCTCGTCCAGGAAGTGACTCTCGTCCTCGTCCAATCCCTTCACCATGTTCTCTGTCACCATGGAAACACCATAGTAGCACTTTAAGCCACATGCTATGATATGCTACATCTTATGCTACATGTGGTTCTACAGGTCAGAGAGAATGCTACCAGCTCCACTTGCCTGTACGTGTCCTTAAACCTGTAGCTAGAACCTACAGATAGAACCTATAGACAGAACCTAATAGTGATCTATTACTACTGTAATAGATTGTGTAGAGCTAGTCCTAGCGTGTTGTAGAGCTAATCCTAGCCTGTTGTAGAGCTAGTCCTAGCGTGTTGTAGAGCTAGTCCTAGTGTGTTGTAGGGCTAGTCATGGCGTGTTGTAGAGCGAGTCCAAGCGTGTTGTAGAGCTAGTCCAAGCGTGTTGTAGAGTTAGTCCTAGTGTGTTATAGAGCTCATCCTAGTGTGTTGTAAAGCAAGTCCTAGCATGTTGTAGAGCTAGTCCTAGCGTGTTGTAGAGCTAGTCCTAGCGTGTTGTACAGCTCGTCCTAGCGTGTTGTAGAGGTCATCCTAGCGTGTTGTAGAGCTAGTCCTAGCATGTTGTAGAGCTAGTCCTAGTGTGTTTTAGAGCTAGTCCTAGCGTGTTGTGGAGCTAGTCCTAGCGTGTTGTGGAGCTAGTCCTAGCGTGTTGTAGAGCTAGTCCTAGCGTGTTGTAGAGCTAGTCCTAGTGTGTTGTCGAGTGAGTCTTAGCGTGTTGTAGAGAGTACTAGCGTGTTGTAGAGAGTACTAGCGTGTTGTAGAGCTAGTCCTAGCGTGTTGTAGAGCTAGTCCTAGCGTGTTGTAGAGTGAGTCCTAGCGTGTTGTAGAGTGTCCTAGCGTGTTGTAGAGCGAGTCCTAGCGCGTTGTAGAGCGAGTCCAAGCGTGTTGTACAGCGAGTCCAAGCGTGTTGTAGAGCTAGTCCTAGCGTGTTGTAGAACTAGTCCTAGCGTGTTGTATAGCTAGTCCTAGCGTGTTGTAGAACTAGTCCTAGCGTGTTGTATAGCTAGTCCTAGCGTGTTGTAGAGATAGTCCTAGCATGTTGTAGAGCGAGTCCTAGCGTGTTGTAGAGCTAGTCCTAGCGTGTTGTAGAGCTAGTCCTAGCGTGTTGTAGAGCGAGCGCTAGCAGGAAAAACTTGAATGTTCCTTCCATTGGGGACATTTTGAATTAGGTTGTAGATATTGACCTAACGACAGCTCTATGATATATATATATATTTAAAATATCTCAAAACAAGACGTTCAAACTGCATAATGTTTAATTTAATAAATATAAAGCATATAAATAAATGAATGGGAAACACTGCAGGGTTAGAGGTTAAGGGGGAGGGGCTTGGGTTAGAGGTTATGAGGAAGGGGCTAGGGTTAGAGGTTATTGGTGAGGGGCTTGGGTTAGAGGTTATGGGCTAGGGTAAGAGGTTATTGGAGGGGTTAGGTTATTGGTGAGGGGCTAGGGTTAGAGGTTAACGGGGAGGGGCTTGGGTTAGAGGTTATGAGGAAGGGGCAAGGGATAGAGGTTATTGGTGAGGGGCTAGGGTTAGAGGTTATGGGGGAGGGGCTTGGGTTATGAGGTAGGGGCTAGGGATAGAGGTTATTGGTGAGGGGCTTGGGTTAGAGGTTATGGGGAGAGGGTTAGCGTTATGGGGGAGGGGCTAGGGTAAGAGGTTATTGGAGGGGTTACAGGTTATTGGTGAGGGGCTAGGGTTAGAGGTTTTGGGGGAGGGGCTATGGTTAGAGGTTATGGGGAGGGGCTAGGGTTAGAGGTTATGGGGAGGGGCTAGGGTAAGAGGTTATTGGAGGGGTTAGAGGTTATTGGTGAGGGGCTACGGTTAGAGGTTATTGGTGAGGGGCTAGGGTTAGAGGTTATGGGGGAGGGGCTAGGATTAGAGGTTATGGGGAGGGGTTAGAGGGTATTAGATGGGTTAGAGGTTATGAGGAGATTAGAGATAGTACTGAATTTGAACTGCTCCTCAAAGTCCTCCTGCTTCTTATCCTTCTGCTCCTGGAGGCGTTCAAACAGACAGCGGTGGTCATAGTCTTCCTCAGGGACCTCTACACACACACATTTATAAATACACACAAATGCATAAATACACACACACACACACACATTTATAAATGTGTGTATTTATAAATATGTGGGTGTGTCTCTATAAATGTTTGTGTGTGTGTGTCTTAATAAATGTGTGTGTGTCTGTCTTTATAAATGTGTGTGTGTTTGTCTTGATAAATGTGTGTGTGTGTCCCTACCTTCCGGGTCGTCTGGTTTCCGGACCTGCTCCCACTCCTCCTGTCTCTTCTTCCTCTTTTCATCAAGCTCTGCCTCCGATACAAACTTCCTGGTGAGGTCACCACCTCCGGCCACAACCCCTTCCATCCCCTGACACACACACACACACACACACACACACACACACACACACACACACACACACACACACACACACACACACACACACACACACACACACCACACACACACACACACACACACACACACACACACACACACACACACACACACATAAATCCAAGTACATTTTTGAAAAAGTAATGTTCCTTTCTGGTGCGAGTTTACCTGTGAACAATCTGTGAGACGTCACTCAGAAGACTGCAACCATGGAACACATACATTATATATATATATCAACAACAAATAAAAGTTATATGTCTCATCTTAATTTAGCATGATTAGTTGTGATTGAGCCTGATATGTTGAGACTGCACTATATCAATTCTTCAATAATAATTGTGTATATATATATATATATATATATAGCGTCCTGATGAGTGGCGTCACTTTGTGGTACAGCAACACCACTGCACAGGACAAGGAAGCCATCCAGAGGGTCCTGAGGACGGCAGAGAAGATCATCGGGTGTGCGCTTCCATGCATTGAGATCTGTAGGACCAGATGTCTGAAGAAGGCCATGTCCATCATAAAGGACTGCAACCACCCTGAGCTCCATCTCTTCTCCCCCCTACCGTCTGGTCGCCAATTACGCAGCACCCATACGAGGACTACCAGGTTTAAAGATAGTTTATATTTTTCTGTTCATTTTAATTGTGTACAGTACTGTTATAGTTTACATATATTGTGGGAGGATATGAGGAGTAAACATTCCATTTTACTTGTTGCAAATGGCCAATAAAACATCTTGTATCTTGTATATATATATATTTACAGTGACACCGACAACATACTGGTACGTTGTATTTGGTCTATATATATATATATATATATATATATACACATATATACATACACACACACACTATAACGTAGAGGTGGTCAATTATTGAAGAATTGATATAGTGCAGTCTCAACGTATCAGGCTCAATCACAACATGCTAAACTAAGACGTATTACTTATTATTGCTTATGCTGTTACTGTGAACACACGATAACCAGGCAGATAAACATTTAAGCAACGAAACATTGAAGCAATATTGAATATCATATTAATATCATATTGAAGGTACTGAGCGCCCAGCTGTTGGTTCACATTCTAGTAAAGATCCGCTAAACGGCGACGTACAACTTCATTTTTCATAATACATATAATATATAACATGTAAAACATAAAACAATATATATATATATATATACACACACACATATATGTATACAGTATATCAATATATGCCAACATACATACATATATATATATATATATATATATAGACCAAATACAACGTACCACGGTTAGCTTGTCGGTGTCACTGCAAATACGGTCCCCTGGTGTCAAAATACCCCGGTAGTCAGGTACCCTTCGTTGGTTCCGTACCGCCGGTACGAAACCTTCCGAAACCTCGGTGGACTTTCTAATACTATAAACTAATACGTAAAATTAACCATATCTAACGCAATACCTAAACCAACGCTACTTGGGACCCTCAGCCGACATTTTCCTTTGTAGTAGAAGTGTATACGTTTCACGAAAAAAATGTGTAATTCATTCACTGTCCACTAGGTGGTAGCACGCCCCAACATTCTGTCATATTCATGTTTGTAAAATCCAGATTCTGTAATGAGTATTCAATGAATTTGTAAAAGTATGTATATACTGGCTGTGTATAAGTACAGTACATCATGGCTCCAAGCTGGTAATAGAGCCCAAAGGGCCGCAGAGATGATTGGTTACTCTGTATGTGACGTCACCAACAGAGAGAAGTATATACTGCATATTACAAAACAATATTTATATATATATTATAAAACAATATTGATATAAAGGCCTATATTTTATTTTTGTTATTGTTCCATAGCAAACGAGTTCAGTGTTTTTACAAATGCGCAATGGTAGCGCCCGCCTTGCGGGTAAGTACTGCGAACAGTTTGTATTTAATGTAACAGTTTGTATCTCATGTAACAGTTTGTATCTCATTTAACAGTTTGTATCTCATCTAACAGTTTGTATCTCATGTAACAGTTTGTATCTCATGTAACAGTTCGTATCTCACTGAACATGTATCATTCAACATGTCTCATTTAACATGTCTCATTTCACAGTTTGTATCTCATTTAACATGTTTTATTAACAGTTTGTATCTCATTTATGTCTAATTTAACAGTTTGTATGTCATTTAACATGTCTCATTTAACAGTTAGTATCTCATTTAACATGTCTCATTTAACATGTCTAATTAACAGTTTGTATTTCATTTAAGATGTCTAATTTAAAATGTCTCATTTAACAGTTTGTATCATATATATAACTTTTTCATTAAGATGTCTCATTAAATGTAATGATGAATGCACCAACAGAGAAATACAACGGTCAACTAATGACAACATAACCAGTAAGCATTCACATGGAAATATAAAAAATCTTAAGTTAAGGCTTGATGTGATCTTTGAAATAAGGATGAAGGAATGTTTTACCGTATTTTTTCTCATTGTATCTTTGAGTACTTTTTGTGAGCACTGAAACAGGTCCCCTTTTGTCATGCATATTCTAACAAACACACTATGTACACACACTATGTACACACACTGTACACACACTATGTACACACTGTACACACGTCGCAAGGCAAGTCCTTAAACACACATTCAACTGTCAGCAGTACACAGCAGTTCTCCAGAAACCACCTCAACATCTTAGACATGTACCAGAAGACCTGGGTGTAGGGTTGGATGGTAGTTAGGGTTGGATGGTAGTTAGGGTTGGATGGTAGTTAGGGTTAGATGGTAGTTAGGGTTGGATGGTAGTTAGGGTTGGATGGTAGTTAGGGTTAGATGGTAGTTATGGTCGGATGGTAGTTAGGGTTGGATGGTTGTTAGGGTTAGATCCTAGTCATGTCCATCACGGTGAATCTGAAGAGGATTTCTAACCTGCCAGGTAGATCAGACCGCAAGGTGGAGCTCACCTTCAGAGGTAAATATATGTACTTATTACTATAGATAAATATAAGGCTAGTTGTATGTATATAGGGCTGGTTATATGTGTATGTGTATATATTGTATATATTTATATGAATCCTGTCCCAGGATTCAGCCATAAGACCAGAGTCCTGCAGTGTGAAAGCGTTGCAGTGTTTAACGAGGTAAGAACATCTTGTACATCTGGTATTTTAATAGTATATTTTAGGTGTGTAATATGACTGAGACGAGTGAAGTTGTGTAGTTGTAGTTGATATGACGTAGCAGGGTGTGTGTGTGTTAAAGGTGTGCTGCATACTAGACCTTATCTATACTCTTTTCTATTGTCTATCATATATTATCTAATCTAGTAGAAACCTTTCAATCTTGCAAGATTGACAAACTGGAACACGTAGCCTACTGTTCTACTCAATGTGTGTGTGTGACACACACATTGAGTATATATCCCCGAAATACAGTTTCAGGGATATATTGGAATCAACCCGATCTGCAGGTCCTTGGTGTTAACACTGTAACTCAAACATTATTACATATCCAGATGTCCTGTTTCCCACATGTGTAGATATCATTGAGGCTGATTAGATTTCAGGTGTTGTACGATTTCAAGAGTGGGCGCTTCACAGCTGACTCTCTGGAACTGTCGGTCCAATAAGCTCACACCCAAATGAAAGGATCTCAGGATAATACATGTTAAAGTTTGGTGCTTCTCAGCTTCCAAATGTTGCCACAAGGTAGAGTTTCATGCTGGCTAATAATCACATTTTCAGCCATAGAACGAGTGAGTCTTTACATGAATAGAACGAGTGAGACTTTATATTAATTGAACGAGTGAGTCTTTATGTGAATAGAACGGGTGGATTGGAGGATTATACCTCTAGGCGTTAGCCTTGCTAAACAACCCACCTGTGGTTCTTTAATGACTTGTGGCTCTTTATTGACTTGTGGTTCTTAATGACTTGTGGTTCTTTATTGACTTGTGGTTCTTAATGACTTGTGGTTCTATATTGACTTGTGGTTCATTAATGACTTGTGGTAATAAATGACTTGTGGTTCATTAATGACTTGTGGTTCTATATTGACTTGTGGTTCATTAATGACTTGTGGTTCATTAATGACTTGTGGTTCTTAATGACTTGTGGTTCTATATTGACTTGTGGTTCATTAATGACTTGTGGTTCTTAATGACTCGTGGTTCTATATTGACTTGTGGTTCATTAATGACTTGTGGTTCTTAATGACTCGTGGTTCTATATTGACTTGTGGTTCATTAATGACTTGTGGTTCTTAATGACTATCTTCTTTATATTCTATATTGCAGCATTTCCGCTGGCCACACTATGGGAACATTGTGAAAGATGAAGTTCTCTCTGTCAGTGTTTACAACTGTAGTAAAGTCTTCTCAAACAGGTATGTAGTTTATACATATCAATCTGGAGGATGGAATCCTCTTTATTGGTCACATGTCCACACAGTGAAATGAGTTCCTCTGCTTTAACCCATCCTAGTATTAAGAGCAGTGGGTATCCGCTATTGGATATACAGGGGAGCAGTGGAGGGGTCTGGTGCCTTGCTCATGGGCCTCAGCAGTGCCCAAGTGGGGACTTCAACCGGCGACCTTCCGGTTCCCAAGCCAAGTCCCCACAGACTGAGCTAGCTATTTATACTATATGCCACAGTGTG
The DNA here is from genome assembly GCA_027704905.1 of Muraenolepis orangiensis. Classification (NCBI taxonomy): domain Eukaryota; kingdom Metazoa; phylum Chordata; class Actinopteri; order Gadiformes; family Muraenolepididae; genus Muraenolepis; species Muraenolepis orangiensis. Next base: position 30,790,938 of record CM051010.1, read on the forward strand.
GTGGAGGTTGTATTTGACTGTAGATAGTGATGGATTATATTTAATGACATATGGTGTGTGTAGACTTCTTGGTAAACTGGTCATCAGTCTTCAACATGCTGTATTGACTGGCCGGTTGTTGCTGCGGGAACCACTCACTGATGCCAACTACAGTCTGACAGAAGTAAGACACACACACACTCACTCACACACACACACACACACACACACACACACACACACACACACACACACACACACACACACACACACACACACACACACAAATGCACACAGACACACACACACACAAACACGCATTCACACACATGCACACACACACACATATACACACATATACACACCACAGCACCACAATATACCTTTGTGATATGTTCTCTATGTGGAGTTAAAGTGGGTGTATGTCTATGTATTCTAGATCGATGTGGAGTTAAAGCGGGTTTATATCTATGTATTCTAGATCTATGTGGAGTTGGAGCTGGTCTACAACCCTCTGCAGGGCTCTGCTGGAGGATGGGAAGGACAAGACTTCTTAAAACGACAAACCAGCAAGTAAGTTATACATACAATTACTATTATTACATGTATTATGTATTATTACATGTATTATGTATTATTTCTTGTATTATGTATTATAACATGTATTTTGTATGAAAACATGTATTATTACATATATATACATTAGTACATGCATTTGATGTGTTATTACATGAATTATGTATGTACATGTGTTATGTATTAGTACATTTAATATGTATTAATATCTAACTAGTATCTAAAGGACACATGGACCATTAGTATATAAAGGGTACATAGTCAACTAGTATCTTAAGGGTACAATAGTGCGTTTAACAAAGGAAGCTAAGAGAACAACTCGTCACCAGAAGTCAAAAGTGCATTTCATTCCTAACAAGTCTCCAAGAACTGAGCAAGTGTTCAGGTAAAAGTACAATAAGTTAAAAGTGCAATAAGTTGACAAACAATAGAACAATATATAACTAACAATCGACTTAGACAATCTTCTTCGAAAGACGCTAGTACGCTAGTAAAAGTGATAAGAAGATGCGCTAGGAGGAAGGATCCTGTCGTGTTTCCTGAAGAGGTGAGTTTTCAGCCTGTGGTGGAAGATGGGCAGAGACTCTGCAGTCCTGACATCCATGGAGAGTTCATTCCACCACTTTGGGGCCAGGACTGAGAAGAGCCGTGACCGCATAGATCGGCCCTCAGGGGCCCCTAAGCGAGGGACGAGCAGACGGCCGAAGTAGCAGAGAGAAGTTGACGGGCAGGGATGTAGGGCTTGACCATTGCCTGGAGGTAGGATGGAGCAGTTCCTTTCACTGCCTTGTAGGATATCACAAGGGTCTTGAACTGGATGGAGCAGCTACAGGGAGCCAGTGTAGAGACCGAAGGAGGGTAGTTAGTGGGAGAACTTGGGTTGGTTGAACACCAGACGAGCTGCAGCTTTCTGAATGAGCTCCAGGGGCCTGATGGCAGACGCCGGGGCGCCAGCAAGGAGGGAGTTGCAGTAGTCCAGACGGGAGATGACAAGAGCCTGGATGAGCACCTGTCAGCCTTTTCAGTGAGAAAAGGCAGAATCCTCCTGATGTTGTAGAGGAGGAATCTGCAGGAGCGGGTTACAGATGCAATGTTTGCCGAGAACGACAGTTGGTCGTCCAGGGTCACACCCTGATTCCTTGCGGTCCTAGTAGGTGTCACCACGGCATCATCAATGGTGACAGCCAGGTCTCGGTGTGGACAGCTCTTTGCCGGGAGGAACACTAGCTCAGTCTTGTCCAGGTTGAGCTTTAGGGGGTACATCGACATCCACGTCTGCTAAGCACGCGGCAATGCGTTTTTATGGATAGGATAAGTCATGGGAGTCAGGCAGGGGTGAGTGTGCCATCTGGGTAGGGGGAGAGTGTGGGGGGGAGAAGGGAGGGAGAGGGAGATACTTAACTTTAACAGACTCTTAACAGGGTTACCATACTTAACTTAAACAGGCTCATTGACTTGTTACAAGACCAATGTATTTCAAACATACTTCAATCATCCAATACATCAGAATGTTTTAAGATGTATTTCAGAGTTTGTTGGTGACCGACAGGGTTAAATGTATTAATCACTTAATGTTTTAAAGTGTGTTACGTGTGTCTGATATGTTAATGTTATGTAAATCACTTAATGTTTAAAAGTGTGTATCATGTATCTGATATGTTAATGTTATGTTAATTACTTAATGTTTTAAAGTGTGTCAGATGTATTCTGATGTTGTTTTGTGTTTTCTTTCTTTTAGCTCAAGTCTAGTCATCAGAAACCTTGGCTTTGATGGTCTGGAAAAGTAAGAATATTACATTACAGTCATTTAGCAGACGCTTTTATCCAAAGCGACTTACAGTAGTGTGTTTCAACAAAGGAAGGTAAGAGAACAACTCGTCACCAGAAGTCAAAAGTGCATTTCATTTCTAGCAAGTCTCCAAGAACTGAACCAGAGCTCAGGTAGAAGGACAATAATTCAGGCAAAAGTGTAAGGGAAAAAGTACAATAAGTTGGCAAACAATATGCAACAATATCTAGAACAATATCTACCTATCTATAATATGTAATCTACTTTTGACTGACTTAATTGACGCTACGAGGAAGGATCCGGGAAGTGTGTTCTGAAGAGATGGGTTTTCAGCCTGCGGTGGAAGATGGGGAGTGACTCTGCAGTCGTGACCTCCATGGGGAGTTTGTTCCACCAAATTGGGGTCAGGACGGAGAAGAGTCGTGACCGCGTAGATCGGCCACACGGGCCCCTAAGTGAGGGGGCAAGCAGACGGCCCGAAGAAGCCGAGCGAAGTGGACGGGTTGGGATGTAGGCCTTGACCATTGCCTGGAGGTAGGATGGCGCAGTACTTTTTACTGCCTTGTAGGCTAGCACCAAGGTCTTGAACTGGATGCGAGCAGCTACAGGTAGCCAGTGTAGAGTCCGAAGGATGGGAGTACTGGGGGGGGGGGGTTGAACACCAGGCAAGCTGCAGATTTCTGAATGAGCTCCAGGGGCCTGATGGCAAATGCCGGGGCGCCAGCAAGGAGGGAGTTGCAATAGTCCAGCCGGGGGATGACAAGAGCCTGGATGAGCACCTGGGCAGCCTTTTCAGTGAGAAAAGACAGAATCCTCCCGATGTTGTAGAGGAGGAATCTGCAGGAGCGTGTCACCGATGCAATGTTTGCCGAGACAGTTGGTCGTCCAGGGTCACATCCAGATTCCTTGCGGTCCGAGTAGGTGTCACCACAGCATCATCATTGGTGACAGCCAGGTCTTGGTGTGGACAGCCCTTTGCCGGGAAGAACACTAGCTCAGTCTTGTCCAGGTTGAGCTTTAGGTGGTGCATCGACATCCAATTTGAGATGTCTGCTAAGCACGCGGCAATGCCTGTTTGGGGGAAACGACAAGACCAGTTGGGTGTCGTCAGCATAGCAGTGGTAGGATAAGTCATGGGAGTGGATAACAGCACCAAGGGACATTGTGTAGAGGGAGAAGAGAAGAGGACCCAGGACCGATCCTTGTGGAACCCCAGTAGTCAGTCGGAGTGACCTGCCTTAAAACCAGATTGGTGGGGGTCCAAGGACAATTGGTTAAAGACAGCACGTTCAAGAGTTTTGGATAAGAAGGGCAAAAGGGATACCGGTCTGTAGTTCTTGAGTTCAGAGGGGTCGAGTGTTGGTTTCTTCAGGAGGGGGATGACTCTGGCAGTCTTGAAAGCAGCGGGAAAGCATCCAGATGTCAGAGATGCGTTGATGATGTGTGTCAGGAAGGGCAGGAGTTCAGGCGCAGTGGACTGAAGCAGAGGGGAGGGAACTGAATCCAGTGAGCATGTGGTGGGGTGGCTAGATGTGATGAGGTGAAGAACATCATCTGTGGAGAGGGGAGAGAAATGGGTAAGGGAGGGATGTGGGAGGGTGGGGGGAAGACATGGGTGTTTGATGCGAGCATCAGCCGGGGGGTCAAGGAAGGAGGATCGAATATCGTTGACCTTCTTGTCATAGAAGTCGGCGAAATCCTCCGGGAGAATGGAGGAGCTGGGGGAAAGGGAGGGGGATGGAGGAGGGGGGAAAATGTATCAAATGTATTTTTAGGGTTAGATGCTGCGCTTTGAATTTTGGAACATTAAAATGCAGCTTTGGCGGATGAAAGCGACAAGGAGAAGTTTGACAGGAGCCCTTGAAGATGGAGATGGTCCTCTGGGGTTTTTCCTTTCTTCCACCTGCGCTCCGCCTCTCTGAGGCTCTGCCTCTGCGTACGCACTGAGTCTGACAACCAGGGGGCACGTGGAGTTGGACGTGCAGACCTGGAGGTGAGGGGACAGAGAGTGTTCAGTGAGGAGGACAGGGTAGAGAGAAGGTCAGTGGCAATAATCGGGCGGCAGTATAGCTCAGGAGGTAGAGCAGTCGCCTCACAATCGGAAGGTTGCTGGTTCGATCCGCCGCCTCCTCCTAGCAAAAGCTGTCGAGGTGTCCTTGAGCAAAACACCCTAACCCTAACTGCTCCTGATGTGCTGGCTGTCTCCTTGCATGGCTGACTCCGCCCTTGGTGGTTGAATGGGTGAATGTGAGGCATGACTTGTAAAGCACTTTGAGTAACCATTGGTTAGAAAAGCGCTATATAAATGATCGGCAGGGGTGAGTGTGCAGAGATTGCGACGGAACGTCACCATCTTGGTAGGGTGGGAGTGGGAAGAGGGAGAAGGACATGAAGAAGTGATCGGATAGATGGAGAGGAGTAACTGAAAGGTTTCCTGTATCGCAGTGTCTGGTGAAGATGAGGTCCAGCTGGTTGCCGGCCTTGTGGGTCGGTGGAGGAGGGGCGGCGGGAAAGGTCGAAGGAGGCGAGGAAGGAGAGAAGAGGGTCCAACTTCTCAGTCAAGATGTTGAAGTCGCCAAGAAGGATGAGGCCAGAACCATCATGGGAGATGGGTGGGAGTGGGAGATCAGCATGTCAAGCTCCTCCAAGAAGTCACCAGCTGGGCTGGGTGGATGAACAACTGCAATAATGAGCTTAAATGGAAAACAGTTACAGCATGAAATTCAAATGAAGAGGGGGAGAACTGTGGAATGGAAATCGGGGAGTATTTCTTGTCACGTGAAATCAACAGACCAGTACCACCGCCTCGTCTTGCGACTCTGGGGGTGTGAGCAAAAGAATACACATCTGACAAAGCAGCAGGTGAGGCAGTGTTTTCAGGGCTGATCCAAGTCTCAGTAAGAGCAAGGAAGTTCAGGGCAAGCAAGGAGGCATAGCCTGAGATGAACTCAGTGTGTGTTTTCTGCACCGACTGGCAATTCCAAAGCCCCCCAGTTACCGACATGGGTAGACAGAGTAGGGTAAAGGAGGTTTGTGGGATCACGGTGGCGCCTGGATGTGACCCAGTGTCTGTGTGACCTCCGCGAAGAAGTGTGTACCGCAATGCAACACATGGTAATAAGATGCCGACCTGAGAAGAAGTCGAACTTGAAAAAGTCGACTGTAGCCTTATTCTGCCTTTGTCGCTTTCAGGTAGTGGCAAAATGACACTGGTTGCTAATTGACTGAGGGTCTGCTAGGAGTGCAGGCCCCTCCCACACGATTAACAAGGCAGTTGACCTAGATTGGGTGAAACCACCTTCAATGGATCACAACACTTAAGCACTACCTGACCACTTGACTAACAATAGACCAATGAGCGAAGCACAACTTACTGCAACACTCTAGTTACACTTAGTATCAAACAAACTGACAAACTCAAGTTACAGGTAGTATCACCTGATAAACCTGACAAACTCGAGTTACAGTTAGTATCAACCTGATAAGCAACACAGATATACTCAGACTACACTTCAACACTTGGCTAACAATGGACTAATGATTAAAGTACAACTTACTTGCAAAACTCTAGTTACAGTTACTATCAACCTGATTAGCAACACAAATATACTCAGACTATTCCAGATGGGTCAAGAAGTTCAGTCCCTCCAGTAGTTGAAACAAACACACTACATGATGTTCATTATGGAACAGATGGATGTGTTGGTGATGTAACAGGATGTCATATCATGTAACGACGGATGTGGACGGATGTCATGTAACAGGATGTGATGTCATATGTTAGTCAGCACGATGTGATGTCATGAAAAAAGGATGTGATGTCATGTAACAGTATGTGATGTCATTTGTTAGTCAGCACGATGGCGAGGCGTTGGACAGGGAGACGAGGCGCCTCGGTCGTGCTCTCGTCCGGACCAGAGACACCGAGGAAGATGATGAAGACGATGAAGACGACATCACAGACATTGAAGCCTCCAATATTGTACTAACTCCACTATTGAGGTACTGTCTAATAACCCTTAAGGGTTAGGGTCAACTACAGAGGTATATTAATATATTAATAAGGGTTATTAAAACCACAGAGGGATATTCATATATTAATTTGGGTGAGGGTAAACTACAGAGGGATATTCATATATTATTAAGGGTTAGGGTAAACTACAAAGGGATATTTCTAAATTAATACGGGTAAGGGTAAACTACAGAGGGATATTCATATACTAATAAGGGTGATGGTAAACTACAGAAAGATATTCATATATTATTAAGGGTAAGGGTAAACTACAGAGGGATATTCATATATTATTGAGGGTAAGGGTAAACTACAGAGGGATATTCATGTAATAATAAGGGTTAGGGTAAACTACAGAGAGATATTAATATATTTATAAGGGTTAGGGTCAACTACAGAGGGATATTCATATGTTATTTGGGTGAGGGTAAACTACAAAGGGATATTTATAAATGAATAAGGGTTAGGGTAAACTACAGAGGGATATTCATATATTATTAAGGGTTAGGGTAAACTACAGAGAGATATTCATATATTAATAAGGGTTACGGTTAGGTCAAACTACAGAGGGATATTCATATATTAATAAGGGTTACGGTTTGGTCAAACTACAGAGGGATATTTTTATATCAATAAGTGTAAAGTCAAACTACAGAGGGATATTCATATGTTAATTTGGGTGAGGGTAAACTACAAAGGGATATTTATAAATGAATAAGGGTTACGGTAAACTGCAGAGGGATATTCATATATTATTAAGGGTGAGGGTGAACTACAGAGGGATATTTATATATTAATAAGGGTTACGGTAAACTGCAGAGGGATATTCATATATTATTAAGGGTGAGGGTGAACTACAGAGGGATATTTATATATTAATAAGGGTTACGGTAAACTGCAGAGGGATATTCATATATTATTAAGGGTTAGGGTAAATTGCAGCGAGATATTAATATTTTAATAAAGTTTAGGGTTAGGGTAAACTACAGAGGGATATTCATATATTTATAAGGGTTATTAAAACTACAGAGGGATTTTCATATATTAATAAGGGTTAGGGTAAACTACAGAGAAATATTCATATATGAATTAGGGTTAGGGTAAACTACAGAGAGATATTCATATATTAATAAGGGTTATTAAAACTACAGAGGGATATTCACATATTAATTTGGGTTAGGGTCAACTACAGAGGGATATTCATATATTATTAAGGGTTAAGGTAAGGGTAAACTACAGAGGGATATTAATATATTAATAAGGGTTAGGGTCAACTACAGAGGGATATTCACATATCAATTAGGGTTAGGGTAAACTACAGAGGGATATTCATATATTAATAAGGCTTAGGGCAAACTAAAGAGGGATATTCCCATATTAATTAGGGTTAGGGTCAACTACAAAGGGATATTAAAGTATTTAAATATATATTTAGTTATACAGTTGTTTTTTAGTCTTTTGTCTGTGACTTAAAATGTAAAACTCGGGTGTGTGAATAGCAAAAGTCTGTTTAACTAGTAAAGGACAAGCCTTTTACAACATTGTGTGTTTGTGTGTAGTCGTTCCAGACCTCTCTCTAGACACGTGTTGGCTGCAATCCCCAGAGTGCAGAGCTTCCAGGTGAGTTACGGTAAAGGTCCCATAAGGACCAGAAGCACCATGCAGTGTTAGGGTGCTGGTCCCATAAGGACCAGAAGCACCATGCAGTGTTAGGGTGCTGGTCCCATAAGGACCAGAAGCACCATGCAGTGTTAGGGTGCTGGTCCCATAAGGACCAGAAGCACCATGCAGTGTTAGGGACCAGATTAGGGTTAGGGACCCATAAGGACCAGATTAGTTAAGATTAGGGTTAGGGTTTATTTAGAATTAAGGTTGGTTAGTTAGGATTATTAAGAGTAATGGATAGTTAGTGTAAAGGTAGTTTGTTAAGGCTAGTTAGAATTACTTAGACTCAGGGTTAGTTAAGGTATAAATGCACCTGTGTAATGTCCTATCTGTTTTTTCCAGGTTAATATTAATATCTTGGAAGCCCAGAAGTTAGTTGGAGTTAACATCAACCCAGCTGTCTTCATTCGAGTCGGACAACAGAAGAAACACACAGCCACCCAAAAGTCTACTAACTGTCCCTTTTACAATGAGGTGGAGTTCACTAACCTACTAACACTAACCTACTAACACTAACCTAGCAACAGTAACCCACTTCACTAACCCACTAACACTAACCCACTAACACTTACCCACTTAACCTAACCTACTAACGCTAACCTACCAACACTAACCCACTTCACTAACCCACTAACACTAACCCACTAACACTTACCCACTTATACTAACCCACTAACACTTACCCACTTATACTAACCTACTAACACTAACCCACTAATACTAACCCACTTACACTTATGCACTTACACAAACCTACTAACACTAACCTACCAACACTAACTCACTAACACTAACCCACTTCACTAACCTACTAATACTTACCTACTAACACAAAGCCACTAACACTTACCCACTTACACTAACCCACTTACACTTATGCACTTACACAAACCTACTAACACTAACCTACCAACACTAGATTCAAGATTCAAGAGACTTTATTTATCCCGAGGGAAATTAAGGTGCAACAGTTGAAACAGGGCGAATAAATGCACACAAAATATACTAATACCTAAAAACTAAATAACCCACTAACACTAACCCACTTACACTAACCCACTAACACTTACCCAATTACACTAACCTACTAACACTAACCCACTAGCACTAACCCACTAACACTAACCAACTTACACTAACCCACTTACACTAACCCACTAACACTTGCCCAATTACACTAACCTACTAACACTAACCCACTAACACTAACCAACTTACACTAACCTACTAACACTAACCCACAAACACTAACCCTGCTAACACTAACCTACTAACACTTATCCACTTACACTATCCCACTAACATTTACCAACTTACACTAACCTACTAACACTAACCCACTAACACTTATCCTACTTACACTAACCTACTAACACTAACCCACTAACATTAACCCACTTCACTAACCTACTTACACTAACCTACTAACACTAACCCACTTACACTAACCTACTAACACTAACCCACTTACACTAACCTACTTACACTAACCTACTTACACTAACCCGTTTACACTAATCCTCTAACACTTACCCACTTACACTAACCTATTAACACTTACCCACTAACACTAACCTACTAACACAAACCCACTAACACTTACCTACTAACACTAACCCTACTAACACTAACACTAACCAACTTCACTAACCCACTAACACTTACCCACTTCACAAACCTATTAACACTAACCCACTAACACTAACCAACTAACACTAACCCAGTAACACTAACTCACTCACACTAACCCACTTACATTAACCCACTCACACTAACCAACTAACACTAACCCAGTAACACTAACCTACTAACACAAACCTACTAACACTAACCCACTTACACTAACCTACTAACACTAACCTACTATGAACCAAACCTACCATGAACCCAACAAAACAACTAATCTGACACACTAACCCAACAAAACAACTAATCTAACACACTAATCCAACAAAACACCTCATCATCTAACACACTTACCCACCGAAACAACTCATCACCTAACACTGACCCAACAAAACAACTCACCTAACACCCTAACCCAACAAAACAACTCATCATCAAACAAACTAACCCAAAAAAACAACTGATTATCGAACACACCAACCAAACCAAACAACTCATCATCTAACACACTATCCCAACAAAACAACTCATTATCGAACATACTAACCTAACAAAACCACTCATCATCTACCACACTTACCACCCACAAAACACCTCCCCTAACACTCTAACTCAACAAAACAACTCATCATCGAACACACTAACCCAACAAAACAACTCAGCTCACAGAGAAACAACTAATGATCGAACACACAAACCCAACAAAACAACCAATATAACACACTAACTGAACAAAACAACTCATCACCTAACACACTTGTGTTAGGTGATGAGTTGTTTTGTTCAGTTAGTGTGTTATATTGGTTGTATGTATATATTGTATATTGGATGAGATAGATTAGTTGTTGTGTTGGGTACTTACCCAACACCAAAACAACTCATCACCTGACACACTTACCCAACACAACAACTAATCTAACAAAACACCTCATCATCTAACACACTAACCCAACACAACAACTAATCTAACAAAACAACTCATCATCTAACACACTAGCCCAACACAAGAACTCATCATCTAACACACTTACCCAACTAACACACTACCATCACACTAACATCTCTTTGTATTTGACTTTTCAGAACTTCATGTTTGATTTCCAGGAAACAGCGGACATCTTGTTTGATCAGGTCATTGAAATAAAGGTTTGTTTTGTTACCAACCCTTCTATATTAGGGTTAGCTTTGTTACAAACCCTTCTATAATAAAGGTTAGTTGTGTTACCAACCCTTCTGTAATTAAGGTTAGCTTTGTTACCAACCCTTCTATATTAGGGTTAGCTTTGTTACAAACCCTTCTATAATAAAGGTTAGTTGTGTTACCAACCTTTCTATTATTAAGGTTAGCTTTGTTACAAACCCTTCTATAATTAAGGTTAGTTTTGATAATAACCCTATTTTAGGTTAGTTGTGTTACCAAACAATTAAAGTGAGTTTAGCTACTAAACCTTCTTAATTAATTAAGGTCTTTAAACCTTCTATAATTATTGTTCATATATCTACTAAACGTTCTATAATTAGTTTTGGTTCTACACCTTCTATATTGAAGTTTAGTTTTGTTACTAAACCTAAGTTAGTTTAGCTACTCTAAACCCTTAAGGTTAGTTAAACCTTACACCAGTATAATAAATGTTAGTTAAGCTAGTTTAACCTTACATAATAAAAGTTAGTTTAGCTACTTAAACCTTACATTATAAAGGTTAGTTTAGCTAGTTAAACCTTACTTAATAAACGTTAGTTTAGCTTCTTAAACCTTACATAATAATCGTTGGTTTAGCTTCTTAAACCTTACATAATAAACGTTAGTTTAGCTTCTTAAACCTTACATAATAAACGTTAGTTTAGCTTCTTAAACCTTACATAATTAGGTTCGTTTTAGATAGTTAAAACTGTTCCACTGTTACTGTTTTTACAAGCAGCAGTTTTGTTGATATTAATTACTACTTTATTATACTTTATAATATAATTATTCTATATAAATACTGTAATAGTAACTATAATGCTTCTCACTGTGAACTCACACAGTGGTTAGTAATAAATCAAAGTAACTGCACACATAAAAAACACATAACCCAATGTGTCAAACATGTAGGCTATTATAGCAGATTCCTTAATTAAGACAATAAAACCGAATGTACTGAATATTTTGCAACATAAGCAGTTGAATGGAAGGTAGAATGAGGATTTCTTGTCTTCTCTTGTGTGTATTTTAAAAGTTTAATATTAATAGACATAAACACATGGGTGTCTAACAGTAGAGAGTATATATTATATTATTTTATATTTATTTATATTTAGTATTTCTATTATTATTATTATATATAATAGTTCTGAAGTTAGTTTCGCTAGTTAAATCTTACCTAATAGAGGGTTAGTTTGGCTACTTAAACCTTACATTATAAATGTTAGTTTAGCTAGTTAAACCTTACAGAATTAAGGTAAGTTTAGCTAGTTAAACCTTACCTAATAAACGTTAATTTAGCTAGTTAAACCTTACATAATTAGGTTAGTTTAGCTAGTTAAACCTTACATCATAAAGATTAGTTGTTCTAGTTAAATATTAAAGGTTAGTTAAGCTAGTTAAACCTTACCTAATATAGGTTAATTTCGCTAGTTAAACCTACAATTATAGAGGTTAGTTTAACAAGTTAAACCTAACATTCTAAAGGTTAGTTTAGCTCGTTAAACCTAACATAACAAAGGTTAGTTTAACTAGTTAAACCTAACATTCTAAAGGTTAGTTTAGCTAGTCAAACATTACATAATTAACGTTAGTTTAGCTAGTTAAACCTTACCCAATAAACATTAGTTTAGATAGTTAAACCTTACATTATAAACGTTAGTTTAGCTAGTTAAACCTTACATAATAAAAGTTAGTTTAGTTACTTAAACCTTACATTATAAAGGTTAGTTTTGCTAGTTAAACCTTACCTAAGAAATGTTAGTTTTTCTAGTTAAACCTTAAATAATAAAGGTTAGTTAAGCTACTTAAACCTTACCTAATATAGGTTAGTTTAGCTAGTTAAACCTTACCTAATATAGGTTAGTTTAGCTAGTTAAACCTTACCTAATAAACGTTAGTTTAGCTAGTCAAACTTTACATAATTAAGGTTAGTTTTGCTAGTTAAACCTAATAGAGGGTTAGTTTAGCGAGTAAACCTTACATAATACAAGTTAGTTTAGATAGTTAAACCTTACATTATAAAGGTTAGTTTAGCTAGTTAAACCTTACATAATAAAAGTTAGTTTAGCTACTTAAACCTTACATTATAAAGGTTAGTTTAGCTAGTTAAACCTTACATTATAAAAGTAAGTTTAACTGGTTAAACCTTACATTACAAAGGTTAGTTAAGCTAGTTAAACCTTACATTATAAGGGTAAGTTTAGCTAGTTAAACCTTATATTATAAAGGTTAGTTAGACCTTTATTTCTCTATTTCTTTCAGGTGTTCCACAGGCGAACTTTGGCGTTCCTTATGTCCCACATCGGAACATTTAAAATTGACCTTGCAACAATTTATAGTCAACCAGGTAATATTATTACTACTACTACTCATACTATACTACTACTACTACAACTATACTACTACTACTACTACTACTACTACTACTACTACTACTACTACTACTATACTACTATTAATAGTATACTACTACTAGTATACTACTACTACTACTACTACTACAACAATACTACTACTACTACTACAGTACTACTATACTTCTACTACTACTACTATACTACTACTACTATATTACTACTACTACTATACTACTAATAATAATAATAATAGTTTACTACTACTAGTATACTACTGCTACTACTTATATACTACAACTATACTACTACTTATACTACTAGCAGTATTACTGATCCACTGTTACTGTTTTTACAAGCAGCAGTTTTGTTGATATTAATTACTACTTTATAATACTTTCTAATATAATTATTCTATATTAATACTGTAATAGTAACTATAATGCTTCTCACTGTGAACTCACACAGTGGTTAGTAATAAATCAAAGTAACTGCACACATAAACCCAATGTGTCAAACATGTAGGCTATTATAGCAGATTCCTTAATTAAGACAATAAAACCGAATGTACTGAATATTTTGCAACATAAGCAGTTGAATGGAAGGTAGAATGAGGATTTCTTGTCTTCTCTTGTGTGTATTTTAAAAGTATTCCGCTGTTTAATATTAATAGACATAAACACATGGGTGTCTAACAGTAGAGAGTATATATTATATTATTTTATATTTATTTATATTTTATATTTATATTATTATTATATATAATAGTTCTGTAATATTTACAGAACACAAATGAATACTTACTTACATACTACTTACTTACGTATGTCATACTTTCACAATGCATAATAATACTGCAGTAAGAATTTCAGAACATATATTAACACTGCAGTTATACTTTCAGAACATGTATTAATACTGCCGTTATACTTTCTGAACATGTATTAATACAAGATACAAGATATACATTTTTTATTCATTTGTAACAAGTACATTGGAATGCTGACTCCCCATTCCTTCCTGCATTATACATCTCCAAAACAACACCATCAAAATAATATATTTACATTTACATTTACATTTACATTTATATATACAATAAAAATGAACAAAAAAAGGACAGCAAAGTGACTGATATATGGTATGAACATGTGTTGAATTGTGCAAAAATATTTCAAAGCATTTAAAGTGCCAGTAGTGCAGCAGCATCACCAGTGGGGCGGCAGCAGGGGGGGGGGCTGTCTTTGTGGTGCAGAGTTCAGGGAGATGACAGCTGAGGGGAAGAAGGGTTCCTAAGCCTGCTTGACTTGGAACAGAGGTTTCTATAGCGCCTCCTGGAGGGGAAGAGGGCAAACAGTCCATGGTTGGGGTGAGAGGGGTCTTCCATTCTTTTTTGTGCCTTCCTCAGACACTGTTTGTGGTGGGTGGTGTTTATTGCAGGGAGGGGTAATCCAACGATGCGTTGGGCTGTTTTCACCACCCTCTGATTCGCTTTCCGGTTGTAAACAGTGCAGTTGCCGTACCACACTGTGATACAGTTGGTGAGTATGCTTTTGATGGCACACCGGTAAAAGTTCACCAGAATCTGAGGTGACAGGTGGGCCTTCCTCAGTCTCCTCAGGAAGAAGTGACGCTTGTGAGCCTTCTTTACCAGTGAGGCATTATTGGATAAAAACTATCCTTAAACCTAGTAGTCCTTGTACGGATGCTACGCAACTGGCAACCAAACGGTAGGGGGTAGAAGAGATGGTGCCCATGGTGGTTGCAGTCCTTTATGATGGACATGGCCTTCTTCAGACATCTGGTCCTACAGATCTCCTCAATGCATGGAAGTGCACACCCGATGATCTTCTCTGCCGTCCTCACGACCCTCTGGATGGCTCTCTTGTTCTGTGCAGTGGTGTTGCCGTACCACACGGTGACGCCACTCGTCAGGACGCTCTCTACAGTGCCACGGTAGAAGTTCAATAGCCACCTCTGGCCTATTTTGCTTTTCCTTAGGCACCGCAGAGCATAGAGGCGCTGGTGTGCCTTCTTCAGCATGACCTCCATGTTGGTCCAGGCCAGGTCGTCAGAAATCTGTAGCCTAAGGAAACAGAAACAGCTGACGACTTCCAGTTGGCTCCTGAAGTCCACGATGAGCTCCTTAGTCTTGCTGACATTCAGTGCCAGGCTGTTGTCCTCACACCATCGCGTCAGCTGGACTACCTCATTCGTTTCGTCGCCCTTGCTTATCAAGCCGATGACTGTGGTGTCGTCTGCAAACTTGATAATCAATTATTGCTGTGCTTGGCAGTAGTCAGATGTGTACAGTGAGTACAGCCGGGGACTGAGGCAGCAGCCTTGGGGTGCTCCAGTGCAGAGGACCAATCTTCACCACTTGAGGTCCATAATCCAGTTACAGATGGGGGCTCCCAGACCTATGTCCCTCAGTTTCAGGACCAGCTTGTAGGGAACGATGGTGTTGAACGCCGAGCTGTAGTCAATGAACAGCAGTCTGACGTAGATGTTCCTCCTGTCAAGGTCTCCAGGGCCGTGTGTAGTGCCAGGGAAATGGCGTCGCCTACAGACCTGTTTGGTCTGAATGCAAACTGGAGTGGGTCTATACTGCAGTTATATTTTCTGAACATATATTAACGCTGCAGTTATACTCCTAGCAAAAACTGTCGAGGTGTCCTTGAGCAAGACCCCCTAACCCTAACTGCTCCTGACGTGCTGGCGGTCTCCTTGATGGCTGACTCCACCGTTGGTGGATGAATGTCTGTATGAAAGGGTGAATGTGAGGCATGACTTGTAAAGAAAAGCATCCATTACCATTACCATGTATTAATACTGCAGTTCTACTTTCTGAACATGTATTAATACTGCAGTAATACTTTCTGAACATTTTTCTTAATTTTTCTACTTTTAGAACACAGTTTCTACCAGAAATGGGCCCCACTGAGTGACCCGGGAGACACCAGAGCAGGGGTCAAAGGTTATGTGAAGGCTAGTCTCAGTGTGCTGATGAAAGGAGATGAACTGAGCATGCCCAATTTAGCCCCGCCCTCCAGCTCTACCACCAACCAAGACATTGACAAGTAAGTAGCAATGCTAGTTAGGAGTGCAACGTGTTTAGTGTTATAGTTTAGTGGACATATCTCGGACACTAACCCTGTTTATATCTCGGATATGGTTGTATAGTGACAAGTGTTATTAAGTATTCAGTGTCATATAGTGTAATATAGCTTTTAGTAGTGTTATATAGTGTTAAGTGATGTATAGTGTTAAGTGTTGTGTTCTGTAGGAACCTGTTGTGTTCTGTAGGAACCTGTTGTGTTCTGTAAGAACCTGTTGTGTTCTGTAGGTACCTGTTGTGTTCTGTAAGAACCTGTTGTGCTCTGTAGGAACCTGTTGCTCCCAAAGGGTCTCGGTGCTGAGCGCCCTTGGGCCCGCTTTACAGTTGGGGTCTACAAGGCAGAGGGCCTCCCCACCATGGAGGCGGGGATCCTAGCGAGCCTGTCCAAGGTTTCAGACAGAGAGGTCTTCATCGACCCCTACGTCCAGATCACTTTCGCTGGACAACAGGTGTGTGTGATTATCTTCTAACCCATCTCTAACACTAACCTTAACACTATATCTCTATCACTTACCCTAACCATATATCTATAACACTAACCCTGCCTATATCTATGACACTAACCCTGCCTATATCTATGACACTTACCCTATGTATATCTATAACACTTACCCTATGTATATCTATAACACTTACCCTATCTATATCTCTTACACTAACCCTGCCTATATCTATACCACTAACCCTGGCTATATCTATGACACTAACCCTGACTATATCTCGGACACTAACCCTGGCTATATCTCGGACACTAAACCTTCCTATATCTATAACACTAACCCTGACTATATCTTGGATACTAACCCTGTCTATAACTCGGACACTAACCCTGTCTATGTCTTTAGGCAGGGTTCTAGTACTAGTCCCTCCCCTCTCTGAACTCTGTACCACAGACAATACCCTTTCACCATCAATGTCTTCAACAGCCTTGCACTGTATCATAACTCCACCGGACCAGAGTGTTTGGGGTCTTGGGTCCCCTCAGGACCAGAGTGTTTGGGGTCTCGGGTCCCCTCTAGGACCAGAGTGTTTGGCGTCTCGGGTCCTCTCTAGGACCAGAGTGTTTGGGGTCTCGGGTCCTCTCTAGGACCAGAGTGTTTGGGGTCTCGGGTCCCCTCAGGACCAGAGTGTTTGGGGTCTCGGGTCCTCTCAGGACCAGATTGTTTGGGGTCTCGGGTCTTCTCAGGACCAGAGTGTTTGGGGTCTCGGGTCCTCTCTAGGACCAGAGTGTTTGGGGTCTCGGGTCCTCTCTAGGACCAAAGTGTTTGGGGTCTCGGGTCCTCTCTAGGACCAGAGTGTTTTGGGTCTTGGGTCCCCTCAGGACCAGAGTGTTTGGGGTCTCGGGTCCTCTCAGGACCAGAGTGTTTGGGGTCTTGGGTCCCCTCAGGACCAGAGTGTTTGGGGTCTTGGGTCCTCTCTAGGACCAGAGTGTTTGGGGTCTTGGGTCCTCTCTAGGACCAGAGTGTTTGGGGTCTTGGGTCCTCTCTAGGACCAGAGTGTTTGGGGTCTTGGGTCCCCTCAGGACCAGAGTGTTTGGGGTCTTGGGTCTTCTCTAGGACCAGAGTGTTTGGGGTCTTGGGTCCTCTCTGGGACCAGAGTGTTTGGGGTCTTGGGTCCTCTCTAAGACCAGAGTGTTTGGGGTCTTGGGTCCCCTCAGGACCAGAGTGTTTGGGGTCTCGGGTCCTCTCTAGGACCAGAGTGTTTGGGGTCTTGGGTCCCCTCAGGACCAGAGTGTTTGGGGTCTCGGGTCTCCTCTAGGACCAGAGTGTTTGGGGTCTCGGGTCCCCTCAGGACCAGAGTGTTTGGGGTCTCGGGTCCTCTCTAGGACCAGAGTGTTTGGGGTCTCGGGTCTTCTCTAGGACCAGAGTGTTTGGGGTCTTGGGTCCTCTCTAGGACCAAAGTGTTTGGGGTCTCGGGTCCTCTCTAGGACCAGAGTGTTTGGGGTCTTGGGTCCCCTCAGGACCAGAGTGTTTGGGGTCTCGGGTCCCCTCAGGACCAGAGTGTTTGGGGTCTCGGGTCCTCTCTAGGACCAGAGTGTTTGGGGTCTTGGGTCCTCTCTAAGACCAGAGTGTTTGGGGTCTTGGGTCCCCTCAGAACCAGAGTGTTTGGGGTCTTGGGTCCCCTCAGGACCAGAGTTTTTGGGGTCTCGGGTCCTCTCTAGGACCAGAGTGTTTGGGGTCTTGGGTCCTCTCTAAGACCAGAGTGTTTGGGGTCTTGGGTCCCCTCAGAACCAGAGTGTTTGGGGTCTCGGGTCCTTTCTAGGACCAGAGTGTTTGGGGTCTTGGGTCCTCTCTAAGACCAGAGTGTTTGGGGTCTCGGGTCCTCTCAGGACCAGAGTGTTTGGGGTCTCGGGTCCTCTCTAGGACCAGAGTGTTTGGGGTCTCGGGTCCTCTCTAGGACCAGAGTGTTTGGGGTCTTGGGTCCTCTCTAAGACCAGAGTGTTTGGGGTCTTGGGTCCCCTCAGAACCAGAGTGTTTGGGGTCTCGGGTCCCCTCAGGACCAGAGTGTTTGGGGTCTTGGGTCCTCTCTAAGACCAGAGTGTTTGGGGTCTCGGGTCCCCTCAGGACCAGAGTGTTTGGGGTCTTGGGTCCTCTCTAAGACCAGAGTGTTTGGGGTCTCGGGTCCTCTCTTGGACCAGAGTGTTTGGGGTCTCGGGTCCTCTCTAAGACCAGAGTGTTTGGGGTCTTGGGTCCCCTCAGAACCAGAGTGTTTGGGGTCTCGGGTCCCCTCAGGACCAGAGTGTTTGGGGTCTTGGGTCCTCTCTAAGACCA
Organism: Muraenolepis orangiensis; assembly: GCA_027704905.1. Taxonomy (NCBI): domain Eukaryota; kingdom Metazoa; phylum Chordata; class Actinopteri; order Gadiformes; family Muraenolepididae; genus Muraenolepis; species Muraenolepis orangiensis. The sequence goes on from CM051010.1 coordinate 30,810,011, forward strand.
GAGTGTTTGGGGTCTCGGGTCCTCTCTAGGACCAGAGTGTTTGGGGTCTTGGGTCCCCTCAGGACCAGAGTGTTTGGGGTCTTGGGTCCTCTCTAAGACCAGAGTGTTTGGGGTCTCGGGTCCTCTCTTGGACCAGAGTGTTTGGGGTCTCGGGTCCTCTCTTGGACCAGAGTGTTTGGGGTCTCGGGTCCCCTCAGGACCAGAGTGTGCTAATGGAATGGCGGCATCAGGGAGTCCAGAATGGATTGTAGCTATAACAACTGACTGTATAGCTACCGTGAATAATGTAATATATAATCATTTAATGTACTATTTAATCTTATGTTATAATGTAATATGTAATATAATGTAATAATGTAATAATGTTATAATGTAATATGTAATTTGTAATATTATGTAATAATGTAATATGTAAAATGTTATATAATGTAATAATGAAATATGTCATATTATGTATTAATTTAATATGTTATATTCAAGATTCAAGATTCCAGTTTTTTATTTGCCACTTACAACAAGTACAATGGAATTACTTACTCCCCATTCCCCCCTAATATGAATTTAATATGAATACTATAAACAATAAAAATTAACATAAAAGTGACCGAAGGATGATATGTGTAGAATTGTGCAAAAACATTTAAAAGCATGTAAAGTACCAGTATAGCATCATGAATACAGTTCAGTACAGTGCACTAACTGTAATGAGTCCAGAAAGTCCAGCAAAGTATGCAATATGTAATATGTAATATAATGTAATAGGTCATATCAAGTCAAGTCAAGTCAAGTTTATTGTCACTTCACAGTTTACACAAGTATAAAGCAGTGAGTGAAAATCGTATGTGCAAAACCCGACGACAGACAGCAGTTATAAAAATAAGATAAAATAAAATAAAAACAGAATAGAATAGAATAAAATAAAGTATATATATTATAATATCAAAAATAAAAATGCAATTTATAAAATGCAATATATCGGCACAGAAAAAGAGCAATATGTATATATAAATCAATGTAATAAAATATACATTGTTATATGCTATACACCCTTGTTCAGCAGCCTGATGGCCTGACTGTGGAAGCTATCTCTGAGTCTATTTGTACGGCACTTGATACTGCGGTATTGCCTGCCTGACGGTAAAAGTGAATACAGTTCGTGGCTGGGGTGGGCATTGTCTTTTATGATGCGTTTGGCCTTGGCCACGCACCGCTGGTTGTATATATCCAGGAGGGAGGGGAGCTCACCTGCAACGATATACTGGGCCGTCCGCCCCACCCTTTGAAGCGCTCTGCGCTCGAGTGCGGTGCAGTTCCCGTACCAGGCAGTGATACACCCTGTAAGAACACTCTCGATGGTGCCGGTATAGAATGTTCTCAGGATGCGGGGGCCCATGCTGAATTTCCTCAGATGCCTGAGGTGTGTGGTGTGCGTGGACCATGTGAGGTCCTCGGAGATCGAGGAACTTGAAGCTGCTGACCCTCTCTACTGCAACACCATCAATGGAGATAGGGCTGTGCTCTCCTCTCTGCTTCCTGTAGTCCACGATCAGCTCCTTGGTCTTCTTGATGTTGAGGGCGAGGCTGTTCTCCTGGCACCACTGCTCCAGCGATCCAACCTTCTCCTTGTAGGCTGTCTCGTCGTCGCCGGCAATCAGGCCCATCACTGTTGTGTCGTCAGCAAACTTGATGATGACGTTGGAGCTGTGCATAGCCATGCAGTCATGGGTGTAGAGGGAGTAGAGGAGAGGGCTCAGCACGCATCCCTGGGGGGCTCCCGTGTTGAGGGTCAGTGGCTCTGAGGTGGTGCTGCCCATCCTCACCACCTGGCGGCTGTCTGACAGGAGGTCCAGTATCCAGCTGCACGTGGATGGGGGCACGCCTAGATCTCTAAGCTTGGTGTCGAGCTTGGCAGAAACTATCGTGTTGAACGCTGAGCTGTAGTCCACAAACAGCATTTGCACATAACAGTTCTTTCCCTCCAGGTGGGAAAGGGCAGTGTGGAGGGCCATGGCAATTGCGTCGTCTGTGGATCTGTTTTGACGATATGCAAATTGCCATGGGTCCAGCGTGGCAGGTAACACGGAGCAAATAAAGTCCTTGACCAACCTCTCGAAGCATTTGCTGACAATCGAGGTGAGGGCTACAGGTCTATAGTCGTTCAGGCATGTTACCTTGGGTTGTTTAGGGACAGGCACGATGGTGGACATCTTGAAGACTGCGGGAACAACAGCCTGGGACAGGGAGAGGTTGAAGATGTCTGCAAAGACTCCTGCCAACTGGTCTGCATGCTCTGAGGACGAGGCCCGGGATGTCGTCGGGGCCTGCCGCCTTACGGATGTTCAGCCGATTGAAGGTGCGGCGCACATCCGCCTCCGAGATGTTCAGCAGGCTGGTCTCCTCAGGCGGCGCTGGCTTCGGCGGGCTGTCGTTCACGTCGAACAGAGCAAAACAAGTATTTAGCTCTCCTGGGAGGGAGGTAGAGGAGTTCTCTACACAACTGGTTCGTCATCGTCTGTAGCCCCTGCCACATACCCCTCGCGTCGTGTCTCTTGAATTTCTCCTCCACTCTGTCCTTGTACTCCCGCTTGGCAGTGGCAATGGTCTTACGGAGGTCGTAACGGGCTCTCGTATATTCCTCCATATTCCCGGAGCCAAAGGCGGCGTTACGCGCGTGTAGGGCAGTGCGAACATCGCCGTTAATCCACGGTTTCTGGTTGGGGAATATCCGAACGGACTTGGTCGGAACAACGTCATCTATGCACTTCTTGATGAACCCGGTGACCGAGGACACGTACTCGTTGATGTTATTGTCCGAGGCGACGCGGAACATGTCCCAGTCAGCGCAATCAAAACAATCCTGCAGCATAGAGTCCGATTGGTCCGACCAGCATTGGACCTCCCTCACAGCGATTGGTTGCTGCTTCAGTCTCTGCCTATAGGCGGGAAGTAGCTGGATAGAGCGGTGGTCTGATTTGCCGAACGGTGGGCGGAGGAGGGCCTTGTAGCCATCACGGAAGGGAGTGTAGCAGTGGTCGAGGATCCGCTCACCCCGTGTGTTGCTCGTTATGTGTTGGTAGAACTTCGGGAGAACCTTCTTCAGGTTCGCCTTGTTGAAGTCCCCCCGCCACGATGAGAGCAGCCTCATGGTGTGCCGACTCCTGTTCGCTGATAGCCCCATACAGTTCCTTCAGCGCTGTGTCACGGTTACCACTGTAAACTCCTGAGGTAGCCAGTATGGACGGCACATAAGCATCAGGAACTCCAGGTCAGGGGAACAGAAAGACTTGAGGGGATGTACATGAACATTTGGTTGCACCAAGATCTGTTTATCATGAGACATTCCCCCCCTCCACGATCTTTACCGTAGAGAGCCTTTGTTCTGTCCGCCCGGTGAACGGAAAATCCCGTCGGCTCGATAGCTGCGTCGGTAACCCCCTCCGACATCCATGTCTCCGTAAGGCAGATGATACAGTTGTCCTTAGTTTCTCGGTGGAATTGAATACGAGCCTGTAGCTCGCTTAACTTATTGTCCAGACAGATTCTACATTAGCCAGTAGAATGGTGGGTAGTGGGGGGCGATCGGATCGACATCTCAGCCTGACTAGCACGCCGTCTCGCTTCCCTTTCTTCTTCCTGCGACGCTTGCGAGTAATCGTGCCCAAGATGGTCGGAGATAATCCAGCTGTGACTTCGGGCGGGACGTCCGAGTCCAAAGAATGAAAAAACTCCGGTAGGCGGCGAGCGACTGTCGTTCTGATCTCCAGAAGTGTGCAAAAGTCATAAATGAACGTGCTGCTAACTTCGCGATAAAAATAATAAATAACAAAAAACTGCGTCGTCGTGCGGGAGCTCGCAACACGGCAGCCATCTCGTACGGCGCAATACTACATCTATGTATATCATGTAATAATGTCATAAAGTAATATGTTATATGTAATAATGTAATAATGTAATAATGTAATAATTGTATAATGTAATCATGTAATCATGTAATATGTCATAATGTAATATGTAATATGTAATATTGTATTAATTATGTAATTATGTTTTATTATGTAATAATGTTCTAATGTAATATGTAATAATATTATATATTATGAAATGTAATAATGTAATATGTAATATTATGTAATATAATGATATATTATGTAATAATGTATTAATGTAATATGTTATAATATAATACTGTTATATTATGTAATGTAAAATGTAATATTATGTACTAATTTAATATGTAATATCATGTAATATGTGATATGTAATATGAATTATTATGTAATATATAATGTTATATCATATGTAATATATACAATTATGTAATTATGTCATATGGATTATTATGCAATAATGTAATGTGTAATAATGTAATATGTAATATTATTATCTATAATATTATTATCTATAATAATATTATCTATTGTAATATGTAATAATGTAATATGTAGTATTATGTAATTATGTACTATGTCATTTTATGTAATATAATATGTAATGATGTACTATGTTATATTATGTAATATGTAATATTATGTAAGATAATATGTGTTAATGTAATATGTAATATGTAATAATGTATGTACTATGTTATATTATGTCATGTGTAATGTGTATTCCAGGGAGAGACGTCCGTGTTGTCGTCCAGTCGTAATCCGGTGTGGAACCAGCAGATCTCCTTCATAGAACAGTTCCCTCCTCTGGCTCGAAGGGTCAAAGTTCAGATCCTCGACGATGCTAACCTCGGTGATGTTGCCTTGGCAACCCACTTCCTGGACTTAGAGCAGATCTCAGACCCCACCAGGAATGGTTTGTGTTCTGACCCCACCCTTCTTACCCTCCTGATCACTACCCCACCCTAACCCCACCCTTCTTACCCTCCTAATCACTACCCCACCCTAACCCCACCCTTCTTACCCTCCTAATCACTACCCAACCCTAACCCCACCTTTCTAACCCTCCTAATCACTACCCAACCCTAACCCCACCCTTCTAACCCTCCTGATCACTACCCAACCCTAACCCCACCTTTCTAACCCTCCTGATCACTACCCAACCCTAACCCCACCTTTCTAACCCTCCTGATCACTACCCCACCCTAACCCCACCTTTCTAACCCTCCTGATCTCTACCCCACCCTAACCCCACCTTTCTAACCCTCCTAATCACTACCCCACCCTAACCCCACCTTTCTAACCCTCCTGATCACTACCCCACTCTAACCCCACCTTTCATACCCTCCTGATCTCTACCCCACCCTCACCCCACCTTTCTTACCCTCCAGATGTTTTCTGTATTTCTAGGGTTCAATGCCACCTTTGGTCCTAGCTGGGTTAACCTGTATGGATCCCCACAGAATTCCACATTAGGTGATATGCACCAGGTACGCACACACACACACACGGACACCCGGACCATATACTTACACTCATATATATCCCAACTCATTGTAAATACTGTTGCATTGACCTTTTAATATTTGTACTGTATATACTTAGTTTATTGAAGTTTTCTTGTTTTTCTATTTTGTATTGCATTTTGCACTATACATATATATATATATATATATATATATATATATATATATATATATATATACACACAAACATAACCCTCTTCTCTTGCTGTCTTCTGTCCTCTAGGCATTAAATGAGGGTTTGGGTGAAGGAATCTTTTATCGTGGTCGGATCCTGTTGGCTTTGAATGTGGATGTTTTCTCCTCCCCCTCTGCAGTCACCGTGGAGCCAGGCTCTGCCCTGGGCAAGGTACTTAACCCTAACCCTGTCCCAAACCCTAACTCTAACCCTTACCCATGTATCTCACTGAGGTCACTGAGCCTTACTGTTTCTTTAGGTTAAAGGTCACTAAGCCTAACTGTTTCTTTAGGTTAAAGGTGCCTTGGGGAGGTTCGGGATGACGAGGAAGAAGAATAGTAAGAACAGGGACAAGATAAAGGAAGGTCAGTTCTCTTAACCACAGAGCTGTGATTTGTGGAGTCTTGGTGATTATGGAACGTTTATCCACTGCTTGCATAACAATCAAGATCCATGTGTGGTGTTTCAGTTACCGACCCTAACCCTAACCCTCCTAACCCTAACCCTACCTCTAACCCTACCTCTAACCCTACCTCTAACCCTAACCCTCCTAACCCTAACCCTCCTAACCCTAACCCTCCTAACCCTAACCCTACCTCTAACCCTACCTCTAACCCTACCTCTAACCCTAACCCTCCTAACCCTAACCCTCCTAACCCTACCTCTAACCCTACCTCTAACCCTAGCACCAAACCTTTACCACTAGTGGAAACTAGCTTAACCTTAACCCTAACTCTTACACCCAACCGGTACCATTAGTGGAATATAGCTTATTCACACTCATGAATAATTCATGAACATGCATGAAAATATTACTAGAATCAGACTTTTCCACCCAAATGGTTCAAGATTGAATTAATATAATGGCATAAATATATTTTTGATTGACAGAGTCTCGGGTCTCTGGACTAGCTGAGGACTCAGAAGTTATCCCTGAAGTTCCCGAGACTGTTACCGTGGAGACTGAGGACATCCATCCACTTCCAGAGGTCATTATTATTATTCCAACCAATAATGAAACAAGGGAAACAATCAAAAGCATGTTATTATATAAAGATGTTATTTAAGATAATGGAATGCAGTAAGTATAAGGGGATGTTTGTACTTGTTTGGTTTCCTTGTACATTACTATGTATGTCACTTATGGTAGGGTTAGGGTTAGGGTTAGGGTTAGGGTTAGGGTTAGGGTTAGGGTTAGGGTTAGGGTTAGGGTTAGGGTTAGGGTTAGGGTTAGGGTTAGGGTTAGGGTTAGGGTTAGGGGTTAGGGTTAGGGTTAGGGTTAGGGTTAGGGTTAGGGTTAGGGTTAGGGTTAGGGTTAGGGTTAGGGTTAGGGTTAGGGTTAGGGTTAGGTTAGGGTTAGGGTTAGGGTTAGGGTTAGGGTTAGGGTTAGGGTTAGGGTTAGGGTTAGGGTTAGGGTTAGGGTTAGGGTTAGGGTTAGGGTTAGGGTTAGGGTTAGGGTTTTGCGTTCCTTCTCAAGATTACTTCCTCCATAACTAAGGGAGTTTTTTCTTACCCTTATGGGGGCTAGAATATCAACACATCTCATGTCCGACAAGACACACCAGGACTCTTGATCACCACCATTTAGCATGCTTATTGCGCTGTTGCACGGCCGGCTTTCGGGAAATCAGACAACGCCTCCTTGGTTGAAGTTGAACACCAATCCTCAGACCATGCCCACAACTGTGGGCATGGTCTGAGGATTGTGAGTCACTGGACAGATGATGCCTTACTACATCTACTGGGTGGGCTGGAAATCACTGACTGGATGTCGGGTCATCTGCACAATCTGCACAATTGAATATATGTATATATTATGGTAAATGGTAAATGGACTGCAATTTTATAGCAATTTCATCCAACGCCCTTTTTTTCATACTGCGGGAGGGAAGGGGGAGTGGGCCAACCCTAACCCCTTACCATGAATTCAAGAATGTTTGTCACTAGGCCACACTGTATGGTTCATAGAGGTACTGGTTGGTGAGATCAGAGTTCAGATGATTTTCTATTCTCTTAACTCAGGGCTTCCTGGGACAAGTTGAAGAGTTTCTGCTGTTCGCTACACTGTTTGAGGTGACACAGATGGACCCCTCTATAGGCACCAGACCACTGACCTTTGAACTCTCCTTGGGTAGGTTTACAACTGTGTTACTTGGATAAATGATTAGTAGTGAGAATGTAACTAGTGCTACTTCATTCAACTATACACTAGTGTACTGAACCTATATTCTTGATATTATAGTGTATATAGCATTAAAAGTCCTTTATTTATAAAATGTGCATATGAAGAGGGTATTTCCAGGTTATGTAGAATATATGTAAAGGGTATATACAACACTTACACTAACCCTAACACTTACCCTAACACTAACCCTAACACTAACCCTAACACTAACCCTAACCAATGACACTAACAATAACCATAACCATTAACCCCAACACTAACCCTAACCACTAACCCTAAACACTCACCCTTAACACTAACCAAAACACTAACCCGAACCACTAACCCTAACCCTAACGTTAACCCTAACCCTAACCACTAACCCTGACACTAACCCTAACCCTAACCCATTAACCCTAACACTAACCCTAACCACATGCCCTAACGACTAACCCTAACCAATAACCCTAACCAATAACCCTGACACTAACACTAACCATTAACCCTAACACTAACCCTAACCACTAACCACTAACCCTAACCACTAACCCGAACACTAACCCTAATGACTAACCCTAACACTAACCCTAACCATTACCCTTAACACTAACCCTAACCACTAACCCTAACCACTAACCCTAGCCACTAACGCTAATGACTAACCCTAACACTAACCCTAACAATTAACCCTAACCACTAACCCTCACCTATAACCCTAACCCTAACCACTTGCCCTAACCACTAACCCTTACGACTAACCCTAACCATTAACCCTAACACTAACCATAACCCTAACCCTAACACTAACCATAACCCTAACCCTAACCCTAACCCTAACCCTAACCCTCACAATAACCTTCTTCTTGCATCCAAATGTTTCTTCCAGGAAATTATGGTAAAATTGTGGAGATAAGTAAATCAAAGAAGAGCCAGAGCAGGGAGGAGCTGAGGAGGAGCAGGGAGGAGCTGAGGAGGAGCAGGGAGGAGCTGAGGAGGAGCAGGGAGGAGCTGAGGAGGAGCCGGGAGGAGCTGAATGAGGAGGTGCAGGTGCTGCTGGAATCTGATGATGAGTTGGACAGAGAGGAGTGTTTGAACCCACAAACAGAAAACAAAAGCATCTCTGCTCCAATGAAACCTCAGCCAACAGAGTATGACAGGTAAATAACTTACTAACCTACTGAGTATGACAGGTAACTAATTAACTTACTAACCTACTGAGTATGTCTGTCTTCTAGGTCATACATCTGAATCCCTCTTGTCTGTCTGTCTGCTAGGTCGTACAGCTGTATCCCTCTGCAGCCTCCAGCAGTGAGACAGAAGCCCTGTCTGTGGCTCTGGGCTAACTGTGAGGACCACAGCTTCCGCCTCTATCAGAGCAACTGGCTCTACAAGATGGCCGCCAGACTGGTCAGAACACACACACACACACACACACATACACACACACACACACACACACATACACACACACACACAAACCCATCCATCGTCTAACCCTTATCTGGGGTCGGGTCCCTGAGGTAACAGCTCCGGCAGAGGACCCTAAATTTCCCTCTGACAACATCAACCAGTTGTTCCCAGGCCAGCGTGTGGATGAAATCACCCCATCTGGACCTTGGTCTGCCTCGTGTTCTCCTCCCACCTGGACCTTGGTCTGCCTCGTAATCTCCTCCCACCTAGACCTTGGTTTGCCCCATGGCCTCCTCCCAGCTGGACCTTGTTCTGCCTCATGGCCTCCTCCCACCTGGACCTTGTTCTGCCTCATGGCCTCCTCCCAGCTGGACCTTGTTCTGCCTCATGGCCTCCTCCCACCTGGACCTTGTTCTGCCTCATGGCCTCCTCCCACCTGGACCTTGTTCTGCCTCATGGCCTCCTCCCAGCTGGACGTGCCTGGAAAACCTTTTTGGGGAGGCGACCAGGAAGCATCCTTACTAGATGAACCACTCCAACTGGCTCCTTTCTATGTGAAGGAGCAGCAGCTCTACTTCAAGTCTCTGACGGGTGACCGAGCTTCTCACCGTAAGATTCACTTTGTCAATCTCACGCTCCATCGTCCCCTCACTCGAGAACAAGACCCAGAGCTACTTCAACTCTTTCACTCGGGGTAGACAATCCACCGCTTTCCTGCTGAGAACTCAGATTTAGAGGTGCTGATCCACATCTCAGCCACTTCACACACCGCTGCAAACCGATCCAGTGAGTGCTGAAGGTCAAGTCAAGTCAAGTCAAGTTTATTGTCACTTCACAGTTTACAGTTTAGTATAAAGCAGTGATGTGAAATTCTTGTGTGCAATACCCGACGACAGACAGCAGTTATAAAATAAGATAAAATAAAAATAGATAAAAAATAGAATAAAAAATAGAATAAAGAATATAAAATAAAAATAAAAAATGCAATTTATAAAATGCAAAAATCAGCACAGAAAAGAGCAATATATATATATAAATCAATGTAATAAAATTGTTATATGTTATACGCCCTTGTTCAGCAGCCTGATGGCCTGACTGTGGAAGCTATCTCTAAGCCTATTTGTACGACACTTGATACTGCGGTATCGCCTGCCTGACGGTAATAGTGAGTAAAGTTCGTGGCTGGGGTGGGCAATGTCTTTTATAATTCTTTTGGCCTTGGCCACGCACCGCTGGTTGTAAATGTCCAGGAGGGAGGGGAGCTCACCTCCAACGATATACTGGGCCGTCCGCACCACCCTTTGAAGCGCTCTGCGCTCGAGTGCCGTGCAGTTCCCGTACCAGGCGGTGATACACCCTGTCAGAACACTCTCGATGGTGCCGTTGTAGAATGTTCTCAGGATGCGGGGGCCCATGCTGAATTTCTTCAGACGCCTGAGAAAATACAGGCGTTGTTGGGCCCTTTTCACCACGTGTGTGGTGTGCGTGGACCATGTGAGGTCCTCGGAGATGTGCACGCCGAGGAACTTGAAGCTGCTGACCCTCTCTACTGCAACGCCGTCGATGGAGATAGGGCTGTGCTCTCCCCTCTGCCTCCTGAAGTCCACGATCAGCTCCTTGGTCTTCTTGACGTTGAGGGCGAGGCTGTTCTCCTGGCACCACTGCTCCAGCGATCCGACCTCCTCCCTGTAGGCTGTCTCGTCATCGCCGGCGATCAGGCCCATCACTGTCGTGTCGTCAGCAAACTTGACGATGACGTTGGAGCTGTGCATAGCCATGCAGTCGTGGGTGTAGAGGGAGTAGAGGAGAGGGCTCAGCACGCATCCCTGGGGGGCTCCCGTGTTGAGGGTCAGTGGCTCTGATGTGGTGCTGCCCATCCTCACCACCTGGCGGCGGTCCGACAGGAGGTTCAGTATCCAGCTGCACATGGATGGGGGTACGCCTAGACCTCTCAGCTTGGTGTCGAGCTTGGCAGGAACTATTGTGTTGAATGCTGAGCTGTAGTCCACAAACAGCATTCGCACATAACAGCTCTTCCCCTCCAGGTGGGAAAGGGCAGTGTGGAGGGCCATGGCAATTGCGTCGTCCGTGGATCTATTTTGACGATATGCAAATTGCCATGGGTCCAGCGTGGTAGGTAACACGGAGCAAATAAAGTCCTTGACCAACCTCTCGAAGCATTTGCTAACGATCGAGGTGAGGGCCACAGGTCTGTAGTCATTCAGGCATGTTACCTTGGTTTGTTTAGGGACAGGCACGATGGTGGATATCTTGAAGACCGCGGGGACAACAGCCTGGGACAGGGAGAGGTTGAAGATGTCTGCAAAGACTCCTGCCAACTGGTCTGCGCATGCTCTGAGGACGCGGCCCGGGATGTCGTCGGGGCCTGCCGCCTTACGGATGTTCAGCCGCTTAAAGGTGCGGCGCACATCCGCCTCCGAGATGCGCAGCTGGCTGGTCTCCCCAGTCGGTGCTGGCTTCGGCGGGCTGCCGTTTACGTCGAACCGAGCAAAAAATGTATTTAGCTCTCCTGGGAGGGAGGTAGAGGAGTTCTCTACACAACTGGTTCTCCCTCTGAAGTTCGTTATCTTCTGCAGCCCCTGCCACATACCCCTCGCATCGTGTTTCTTAAATTTATCTTCCACTCTGTCCTTATACTCCCGCTTGGCAGTGACGATGGTCTTACGGAGGTCGTAACGGGCTCTCGTATATTCCTCCGTATTCCCGGAACCAAAGGCGGCGTTACGCGCATGTAGGGCAGCGCGAACATCGCCGTTAATCCACGGTTTCTGGTTGGGATATATCCGAACCGACTTGGTCGGAACAACGTCATCTATGCACTTCTTGATGAACCCGGTGACCGACGACGCGTACTCGTTGATGTTATTGTCCGAGGCAACGCGGAACATGTGCCAGTCAGCGTGATCAAAACAATCCTGCAGCGTAGAATCTGATTGGTCCGACCAGCATTGGACCTCCCTCACAGCGATCGGTTGCTGCTTCAGTCTCTGCCTATAGGCGGGGAGTAGCTGGATAGAGCGGTGATCTGATTTGCCGAACGGTGGGCGGAGGAGGGCCTTGTAGCCATCACGGAAGGGAGTGTAGCAGTGGTCGAGGATCCGCTCGCCCCGTGTGTTGCTCTTTATGTGTTGGTAGAACTTCGGGAGAACCTTCTTCAGGTTCGCCTTGTTGAAGTCCCCCGCCATGATGAGAGCAGCCTCGGGGTGGGCCGACTCCTGTTCGCTGATAGCCCCGTACAGTTCCTTCAGCGCTGTGTCCGTGTTGGCTTGTGGGGGAATGTAAACAGCGGTCACGGTTACCGCTGTAAACTCCCGAGGTAGCCAGTATGGACGGCACATAAGCATCAGGTACTCCAGGTCCGGGGAACAGAAAGACTTGAGGGGATGTACATGGCTTTGGTTGCACCAAGATCTGTTTATCATGAGACATACCCCCCCTCCGCGATCTTTACCGGAGAGAGCCTTTGTTCTGTCCGCCCGGTGTACGGAAAATCCCGTCGGCTCGATAGCTGCGTCGGTAACCCCCTCCGACATCCATGTCTCCGTAAGGCAGATAATACAATTGTCCCTAGTTTCCCGGTGGAATTGAATACGAGCCTGTAGTTCGCTTAACTTATTGTCCAGAGACTGTACATTAGCCAGTAGAATGGTGGGTAGTGGGGGGCGATCGGATCGACATCTCAGCCTGACTAGCACGCCGGCTCGCTTCCCTCGCTTCCTCCGGCAACGCTTGCGCGTAATCGTGCCCAAAATGGACGGAGATAATCCAGCTGTGACTTCGGGCGGGACGTCCGAGCCGAAAGAATGAAAAAACTCCGGTAGGCGGCGAGCGACTGTCGATCTGATCTCCCAAAGTGTGCAGAAGTTATAAGTGAACTTGCTGCTAACATCCTGAACTAAAATACTTGCGATGAAAAGAATAAATAACAAAAAACAAAAAAAAGGTCACACACTGATGACGCAAACAGGACCACATCATCTACAAACAGCAGCGATGCAATCCTGAGCCCACCATACTGCAACCCCACTCATCCATGACTCCACCTTGAAATCCTGTCCATGAATATCACAAACAGGATGGGTGACAAAGAGCAGCCCTGGCAGAGGTCAACACCCACTGAGAATAGGCCCAACTTACTACTGAGCACCGGGACACAGGGATCACGCTTTGGGAATACAGAGATTGGATGGCCTTCAGTAGTGACCTCCAGCACCCCATACTCACGCAGCACACCTCACAGTGCGCCTACTGAACTGCTATGAGTGCTGCCAATATCATAACTTTGTCATTAACATTACACTATCATGCTTTTGCTGGACTTTCTGGACTCATTACTGCACTGTACTGTACTACACTGAATTCATGATGCTGCTGCACTACTGGCACTTAAAAATGCTTTTTAAGTGCTTTCTGCATAATTCAAAACATACAGCATATCATCAGTCACTTTATTGTTATTTGTATTGTTATTTTATTGTGTACAGTATTTTAATAGTACATTGTTTCAGAAAATTCATACTGCGGGAGGGAATTGTCCATATGGCAAATCAATCTTGAATCTGCCACGGATCGTGTCAGAACCCAAATGCAACACCCATGGGAAACCAAGAATAGTTTGTGATATTTAATATTAAATATCACAGGTGAGCAGGTACAAGGCGAAACAGAATGGCGAATACGATCTCCAGACCGACGAACCCGGAAGAAGCCGGCAAAAGCGTAATCGCGGTTGGGCAGAAGATCGGGAACCAGGCAGTGCAGGTAGATCGGGGACAGGCTGGTTCGGGAAACAGATGAGACTGGTCAAAGGCAGGCAGGGTCAGGAAACAGGGGTAACCAGCAGGACAAGGGCAGGCAGGATCAGGAAACAGACAAGCCTGGTCCGAAGCAGGCAGGGTCGGGAAACTGGTGAGATGAGCAGGTCCAAGGCAGGCAGGGTCGGCAACGGGAATTCGGTCCGGGAGTAATCACTGGAGAGTCATTAGTTTAATACAATCTGGCCATGAGTGAGTGACCCGGGGTATGCTTAAATAATAGACTGATTCGTAATGCGCAGCAACTGCGGGCAAAAACTAAGGAGGGGGGCGTGGCTATTCGGTAGTGTCTAGTGAGAGGGAGGAGACTGGAATGCGGAACGTGATTAGAGGGTGTGGCTATCGAGTGCAGTGGAAGCGTGTTGACAGACAGAATGCAGACTGTGACAGAATGTTGAATCATGCAGATGTGCGAGAGAACTTGGTTGGAGAAGGGAAGATGTGTGGGAGAACTTGGGTCGGTTGAACACCAGATGAGCTGCAGCTTTCTGTATGAGCTCCAGGGGCCTGAGGGCAGACCCCAGGGTGCCAGCAAGGAGGGAGTTGCAGTAGTCAAGCGGGAGATCAGGATCACACCCATATTCCTTGCAGTCCGAGTAGGTGTCACCACAGCATCATCATCATGGTGACAGCCAGGTCTCGGTGCGGACAGGCGTCCCGGAAAGAACACTAGCTCAGTCTTGTCCAGGTTGAGCTTTAGGTGGCGCATCATCATCTACTCCAAGATGTCTGCTCCAAGATGTAAGCACGCGGCAATGCGTGTTTCCACTAACAAGATAAAAGATTTTTATTTGCCATTTGTAACAAATACATAGGAATGCTTATTCCCCATTCCCTTCCGCAGTATACATCTCCAAAAGACCTTAAAAATAATATATACAATAAAAATAGTGACAAAAGATTGTTTTTTTGTTTTTGTTTACAACAAATTTTAAAAGCATTTAAAGTGGCAGTAGTGCAGCAGCATCATGAATACAGCGCAGTACAGTGCAGTAACTGTGATGAGTCCAGAAAGTCAAACAAAGTATGTAAATGTAATGTTAATGACAATGTTATGTAATGTTACTCCTAGCAGTTCAGTAGGCGCACTGCCTGTAGACTCTTAATCTTAAACTTTATCTTAAACCTGGTAGTACTTGCACGGATGCTGCGACAAGATGGTAGGGCCGAGAAGAGCTGGTGCCCAGGGTGGTTGCAGTCCTTTATGATGGACATGGCCTTCTTCTGGTCCTAAAGATCTCCTCAATGCATGGAAGTGCACACCCGATGATCTTTTCTGCTGTCCTCACGACCCTCTGGATGTCTTTCTATTCCTGTGCAGTGGTGTTGCCGTACCACACAGTGACGGACGCTCTCTACAGTGCCACGGTAGAAGTTCACTAGCCACCTCTGGCCTATTTCGCTTTTCCTTAGGCACTGCAGGGCATAGAGGTGCTGGTGTGACTGTGGTGTCGTCTGCAAACTTGATAATCTGATTTTTACTGTGCATGGCAGTACAGTCATGTGTGTACAGCGAGTACAGTCGGGGACTGAGGCAGCAGCCTTGGGGTGCTCCGGTGTTGACAACCAGAGTGGATGAGATGTTGTTCCCAATCTTCACCACTTGAGGCCTGCCCGTCAGGAAGTCCATAATCCAGTTACAGATGGGGGCGCCCAGACCTAGGTCCCTCAGTTTCAGGTCCAGCTTGGAGGGAACGATGGTGTTCAACACTGAGCTGTAGTCAATGAACAGCAGTCTGACGTAGATGTCCCTCCTGTCTAGGTGCTGCAGGGCTGTGTGTAGTGCCAAGGAAATGGCGTTGTCTACTGACCTGTTTGGTCTGCAACTGGAGTGGGTCTAGGGACTCAGGGATGGAACAGTTTATATGTGACATTACAAAATCTGCCTTCCCTGCCTTCCCTGCCTTCACCCTCCTGAAGGTTCTGCGGACCTCGGACACGGACAGTTGTAGAATGTAGTCCTCTGGGTGGATGTTCAAGTGGTTGGTCGGCTCATGGTCCCTTTCAAAGCAAGTGGAAAACGTGTTTAGCTCGTCTGGTAGGTCATTGTTGGTGACTGCCCCTGAGCTCCCCTTATAGTTGGAGAGGACCGTCAGACCTTGCCACATACTTCTGGTGTCAGAGCCCTCAAACTGTAATTCCAATTTGTTTTTGTAATCCAATTTACCCTTCTTGATGGAGTTCATACTTGGCCTTCTTGTAGTGATCAGAGTCGCCTGTTGTGAAAGTGGTATTCCGTTCCTTAAGTTTGTTCCGTATGTCAGCATTCATCCATGGTTTGCGGTTTGGGAATGAGCAAACAGACCTGGTCAGGATGCATTCTTCCACTAGCCTGTTAATGTATGCTGTGACATGATCTGCATACACATCAAGGTCAGTGGTCTTGAATACACTCCAGTCAGTGATTTCTAGCCCTCTCCCTGCAGGTGTAGTATGGCATCGTCTGTCCAGCGACGCACGTTTTTTACAATTGTGGGTGTGGACTTCAAGATAACTTTATTTATCCCGAGGGAAATTAAGGTGCAACAGTTGAAACAGGGGGAATAAATGCACACAAAATATACTAATACCTAAAGCTAAAAACTAAATAACAACAAACTAAACTAAGCTAAACTAGTATAAACAAAATATAACTAAATGAACTCTAATGAAATCTAAATGTATTGATAGATGAATTGCACAATTTACAGTATTATTACAGTAATACATAGGTATATACAATACACAACAATACGTATAGTGCAAATTGGCAGTAATAGAATAATAATAAATAACTCGGATGAATACTGAAAAAGTGACATGTGAAAAGTGAAAAGTGAAATTGAATTTACAGTGCAAAAATTACAGTGAGAGGATTTACAGTGCGTTGACCAAAAAATAATAATAACAGTGCGTTGACCTCAGGTCACTGAGTCTCCACTGTCCCTCTCACGACCTGAGGTAGATGAATTATAGAGTCTGATGGCCACAGGAAGAAAGGACTTCCTGTGGCGTTCTGTAGTACACCTGGGTGGAATGAGTCTGTTGCTGAAGGTGCTTCTGTATGAGGTCAGCACCTGATGGAGAGGGTGAGAGTTGTTGTCAAGGGTACTACGCAGCTTGCGCAGCATCCTCCTCTCAGACACCACCAACAAGGAGTCCAGCTGGACCCCCAGGACATCGCCAGCCTTCCTGACGATCCTGCTGATCTTGTTGGCATCTGCTGACCTCAACCTGCTTCCCCAGCACACAACACCGGAGAAGATGGCACTGGCTACCACCGACTGGTAGAACATCTTCAGCATCGTGTTACAAACGTTGAAGGACCGGAGCCTCCGCAGGAAGTAGAGACGGCTCTGGCCCTTCTTGTACACGGCCTCAGAGTTCTTGGCCCAGACCAGTTTGTTGTCCAGGTGAACTCCCAGGTATTTATATTCCTGAACAACTTCTGTGGACACACCCTTGATGGAAATGGGTGTGGGGGTAGATTTCCTCCTGCGGAAGTCCACCACCATCTCCTTCGTCTTGTCTGTGTTGAGCTGCATGTGGTTTAGCTCACACCACTCAACGAAGGAGTCCACGACGCCCCTGTACTCCTCATCGTTTCCCTCGCTGACACAACCAACAACTGCAGAGTCATCCGAGAACTTCTGCAGGTGGCAGGACTCAGAGTTGAACTGGAAGTCTGAGGTGTACAGGGTGAACAGGAATGGGGAAAGAACTGTTCCCTGTGGAGCACCAGTGCTGCTGACCACAGTGTCAGACACACAGTCCTGCAGTCTGACAAACTGTGGACGACCCGTCAAATAGTCTATAATCCAGGAAACCAGGGAAGAGTCCACCTTCATCGCTGTCAGCTTACTCCCCAGCAGGGCAGGCCGGATGGTGTTGAACGCACTGGAGAAGTCAAAAAACATGATTCTCACAGTGCTCCCGGGTCTGTCAAAGTGGGCGTAGGCATGATGAAGCAGGAAGATGATGGCGTCCTCCACTCCCAGTTTCGGCTGGTAGGCAAACTGAAAAGGGCCCAGCGATGATCTGACCAGGGGCCGAAGAAGCGACAGGACCAGCCTCTCAAAGGACTTCGACACGTGGGACGTCAGCGCCACCAGTCTGTAGTCGTTAGAGGTGCTGGGACGTGCCTTCTTCGGAACCAGCACCAGGCAGGATGTCTTCCACAGCACAGGGACCCTCTCCAGTCTCATGCTCAGGTTGAAGATGTACTGCAGGACTCCACTCAGCACAAGTTTTGAGGACCCTCGGGCTGACGCCGTCAGGACCTGCAGCCTTGCCTGGGTGGAGCCTGCACAGCACTTTCCTCACCTGCTCAGCTGTGAAGGTCTGTGTGCCGTGTGTGGGGGCAGGAAGAGTCTCTGTTGTGTTGATGGGGGAGGGGTGAGGTAGTGGTAGTGGTGGGGGAGAGAGAACAGGTATGTTGTCGCTGGAGAGGGACGGTGGGGGAGGGGGGACAGCAGGGCTGGGGGGCTGGAGGGGAATGGTTGTAGAGGAGCTGGTGGAGGGGGGGTAGACCGGAGCCCACTCATTGAATCTATTGTAGCCAGTGATGCTCCTCATGCCACTCCACACATCCAGGTTCAGGTTGTTCTGCTGAAGTTTGTGCTCCAGCTTCCTCCTGTAGTTGTCTTTGCCCTGCTGGATCCTCTCCTTCAGCTCCCTCTGAACCCGCCTCATCTGCTCCCTGTCCCCGTCTCTGAAGGCCCTCTTCTTCTCATTGAGCAGGACCTTGATGTCTCGGGTGACCCACGGCTTGTTGTTGGGGAAACAGCGTACAGTCTCTGTGGGAACAACACTGTCCACACAGAAGTTGATGTACCCTGTTATGCATTCTGTGAGATCATCAAGGTCCTCTCCATGCAAATCACAGAGGAAATCCCAGTCTGTTGACTCAAAGCAGCCCCGCAAGTCCTCATCGGCCTCCTGTGACCATTTCCTCACAGTCCTTATGGTCACAGGCAGCCGCTGGACTAGAGGCCTATACAGGGGCTGAAGGTGGACGAGGTTGTGGTCTGACCTTCCAAGAGGAGGAAGGGCGGTGGCGCTGTATGCCTCCTTAACATTGGCATACAGCAGGTCCAGTGTCTTGTTTTCCCTGGTGGGACAGTCCACAAACTGCTTGAAGGTGGGCAGTGTTGCAGCCAGAGTCACGTGGTTGAAGTCCCCAGATATCGCGATGAATGCTTGTGCTGTGTCTGTCTCGCGACGACGGAGTGGGTGACGTCACACGCGAGCGCCGCGTTTGCCGACGGTGGAATGTAAACAACAACAAGAAGCACGTTGGAGAACTCTCGCGGCAGATAGTATGGCCGCAGACTCACGGCCAGCAGTTCAATGTCCGGGCTACACACACGTTCCTTCACAGTAACATTGTTGTTAACGACAATAGCAAGTCCCCCACCTTTCCTCTTGCCACTCTCGTCGCGTCCATCTTGTTCGCTAGCGACCTCACGTTCCCCATGGTGATGGAAGGGAGATATGGTTTATATCTCCGCCTCCTCTCCCGCTGTTTATGTCCAGCCTTGCGTCCCCTGTACGTCCTCCTCAGCTCCCTGGGGAGGTCGGGGATGTCGGGCCTCTCCCGTAGCAGCGAGGTCTGTTGTAGCGACAACAGATGACTCCCCGCGTAGACAATGGCTCCGCCGAATGTTCAGCCGCGACGGAGACACGGTTCAGTAACAGTGTCCCCAGAATGAGAAACACGGCAAAAAACTTCCCTAAACATAGCTGGCTGAGGGTTGCACAACTACTTAACGAAAAACTATACTAAAAACAACAATAATATAAGAATAAATAACTAAAAAGTAAGAGGGGAGGTGGAGCAACTGTTTCTGGCTGCCGCTCGTCGCAGCGCCGGAAGTTGAAGCACAGAGACGGGGTCTGATTTGCCAAAAGCTGGCCGTGCAACAGCGCAATAAGCATGCTTAATGGTGGAAGGAGCGACCTGTCAGGTAGTATGAGAGAGAGTAGAGCACGAGACACCCATCCCCTCAAGGGTGGAGAGGAGAATCTGGTGGTTCACAGTGTCGAAGGCACTGTCTCAGACTTCCATGCAATGTTAAAAAAAAGTCACACGCACACACACGTGCAAAACAGCACGTCTGAGCGAATGTACATTTTATTAATATGCATTAGGATGAAAACCTGTACCAGTTTTAAATATGAGCACCTTGTAATCACCTGCAACGTTTAGATTAAACCTTTAACCCTCCTCCTCTCCTCCTCCTCTCCTCTCTGCTCTTCTCCTCTTCTCTGCTCTTCTCCTCCTCTTTACTCCTCTCCTCCTCTCTCCTCCTCTCCTCCTCTCCTCCTCTCTCCTCTCCCCTCCTCTTCTATTCTCCTCCTCTCCTCTTCTCAGGAGGTGGGTCTGGATGATGTTGAACGCCTCCTCAGGAGACCCCAGAGCAATGTGAAGGAGCGCCTAGTTGACGTTCTCCTGGAGCTGGTGGCCTCCTGCAAGTATGTTTCCTCTCCTATCACCTCTCTTCCGCTCCTCTATTTTCTCCTCCCTTCTTCTCCTCTCTCCTCTATTTTCTTCTCTTCTCCCTTCCTCTACTCCTTCCTCCCGTTTTCTCCTCTCTCCTCCCTTCCTCTTCTTTCTCCTCCCTTCCTCTCCTCTCTTCTCTCTCCTCCCTTCCTCTCCTCTCTCCTTCCTTCCTCTCCTCCCTTCCTATCCTCTCTCCTCCCATCTTCTCATTTCTCCTCCCTTCCTCTCATCCCTTCCTTTCCTTTCTCGTCCCTTCCTCTCCTCCCCTCCTTTCCTCTCTTCTCCATTTTTCTCCTCTCTCCACCCTTCCTCTCCTCTCTCCTCCCTCCTCTCCTTTCCTCCCTTCCTCTCCTCTATCCTCTCTCCTCCCTTCCTATCCTCTCTCCTCCTTTTATATTCTATCTCCTCTCATCCTTTCCCATCCTCTTTCCTCCCTTCCTCTCCTTTCCTTTCCTCTCTTCTCTCTCCTCTCTTCTCCCTTCATTTCCTCTCTCCTACCTTCCTCTCTCCTCTCTTCTCCCTTCATTTCCTCTCTCCTACCTTCCTCTCTCCTCCCTTCATTTCCTCTCTCCTACCTTCCTCTCTAATCCTCTAGTGGCAATGCTAGGTTGGGCAGCAACACACTTAATAAATATCCCCTAACTGTCTGTCTGTCTGTCTGCTCTCTGTTTGTCTGTCTGTTTGTCTGCCTGTCTGTCTCCCTGTCTATCTGTCTGTCTGTAGACAGTTTAGTGTCATGGGTGCTAAGAGGGTTCAGTCCAGACCCAACAACCTGGACCGCTGCAGGAAGGAGTTTATTAAGAAGAACCTGGTAGGTCTGTCTCTCTGGCCACTTGTCTGTCTGTCAGTCAGTCTGTCTGTCTGTCTCTCTGGCCACTTGTCTGTCTGTCAGTCAGTCTGTCTGTCTGTCTGTCTCTCTGGCCACTTGTCTGTCTGTCTGTCTGTCTCTCTGGCCACTTGTCTGTCTGTCAGTCAGTCTGTCTGTCTGTCTGTCTGTCTCTCTGGCCACTTGTCTGTCTGTCAGTCTGTCTGTCTGTCTGTCTCTCTGGCCACTTGTCTGTCTGTCTGTCAGTCAGTCTGTCTGTCTGTCTGTCTCTCTGGCCACATGTCTGTTTGTCTGTCACAACCCTAACCCTAACCCTAGGTTATTGTTACTACTCATTAGGTTATAGTTAACACTCATTAGCTTATGGTTAAAACTCATTAGCTAATGGTTAATACTAATTAGCTTATGGTTAATACTCATTAGCTTATGGTTAATACTCATTAGCTTATGGTTAATACTCATTAGCTTATTACATTTATATTTACATTACATTTTATACAGCTTATGGTTAATACCCATTAGGTTATGGTTAATACTCATTCGGTTTTTGTTTATACTCATTAGATTATTGTTAATACTCATTAGGTTATTGTTAATACTCATTAGGTTATTGTATCATTAGATTATCATTAGATTATCATTAGATTCATTAGATTATTGTTGTATCATTAGATTATTGTTAATACTCATTAGGTTATTCTTAATTTTCATTATACCCAAGTACATTGGAACACTTACTCCCCATTCCCTCCCACAGTATGACATTCTAGAACAATACTATACACAATCAAATAAGAAATGAACATTAAAAAAGAACAATAAAGTGAGTGATGGTTGATATTTACATGTTAGCATTTAAAGCATTTTAAAGTGCCAGTAGTGCAGCAGCAGCATTATGAATACAGTGCAGAACAGTGAAGTTACTGTAATGAGTCCAGAAAGTCCAGCAAAGTATGACAGAGTAATGTTAATGACATGTTATGATAGTGTAATGTTAATGACATGTTATGATAGTGTCATGTTAATGACATGTTCTGATAGTGTCATGTTAATGACATGTTCTGATAGTGTCATGTTAATAACATGTTATGATAGTGTCATGTTAATAACATGTTATGATAGTGTCATGGTAATGACATGTTATGATAGTGTCATGTTAATGACATGTTATGATAGAGTAATGTTAATGACATGTTATGATAGTGTAATGTTAATGACATGTTATGATAGTGTAATGTTAATGACATGTTATGATAGTGTAATGTTAATGACATGTTATGATAGTGTAATGTTCATGACATGTTATGATAGTGTAATGTTCATGACATGTTATATGATAGAGTAATGTTAATGACATGTTATGATAGTGTAATGTTAATGACATGTTATGATAGTGTAATGTTAATGACATGTTATGATAGTGTAATGTTCATGACATGTTATGATAGTGTAATGTTCATGACATGTTATGATAGAGTAATGTTAATGACATGTTATGATAGTGTAATGTTAATGACATGTTATGATAGTGTAATGTTAATGACATGTTATGATAGTAGCAGCACTCTAGCAGTTCAGTAGGTCACTGCCTGTGGATATAAATGGTTAATACTCATTAGGGTATTGTTAATACTCATTAGGTTATGACATGTTATGATAGTGTAATGTTAATGACATGTTATGATAGTAGCAGCACTCTAGCAGTTCAGTAGGTCACTGCCTGTGGATATAAATGGTTAATACTCATTAGGGTATTGTTAATACTGATTAGGTTATGGTTAATACTGATTAGGTTATTGTTAATACTGATTAGGTTATGGTTAATACTGATTAGGTTATTGTTAATACTGATTAGGTTATTATTAATACTCATTAGGTTATGGTTAATACTCATTAGGTTATTGTTAATACTGATTAGGTTATTATTAATACTCATTAGGTTATGGTTAATACTCATTAGGTTATTGTTAATACTGATTAGGTTATTATTAATACTCATTAGGTTATGGTTAATACTCATTAGGTTATTGTTAATACTCATTAGCTTATGGTTAATACTTATTAGTTTATTGTTAATACTCATTAGCTTATTGTTAATACTCATTATCTTATGGTTAATATTCATTGAACTGTGATTCTGTTTTCTAGGTTCTACTTGCTAGAGAGGCTGTGAGAATAAAGAGGCGGGCCAACAGGCGTACGGCTAAACAGCAATTGGTTGATGCAAGGCAGATCCAGAAGAAGCTCCGCCTCCTTGCTAAAGAGGTCAGAATTATTTTTTTTTTTTTTCAAACCAATGTAGTAGTAGGTGTATCATGTGTAGTATCATGTGTAGTATCAGGTGTAGTATCATGTGTAGTATCAGGTGTAGTATCAGGTGTAGTATCAGGTGTAGTATCATGTGTAGTATCAGGTGTAGTATCAGGTGTAGTATCAGGTGTAGTATCATGTGTAGTATCAGGTGTAGTATCAGGTGAAGTATCATGTGTAGTATCAGGTGTAGTATCAGGTGAAGTATCATGTGTAGTATCAGGTGTAGTATCAGGTGTAGTATCAGGTGAAGTAAGAGAGGTGTAGTAGGAGAGGTGTAGTATCAGGTGTAGTAGGAGTGGTGTAGTATCAGGTGTAGCATCAGGTGTAGTATCAGATGAGGTATCAGGTGTAGTAGGAGAGGTGTAGTATCAGGTGTAGTATCAGGTGTAGTATCAGATGTAGTAGGAGAGGTATGGTATCAGGTATAGTATCAGGTGTAGTATCAGGTGTAGTATTAGGTGAAGTAACAGGTGAAGTATCAGGTGTAGTAGGAGAGGTGTAGTATCAGGGGTAGAACCAGGTGTCGAATCAGGTGTAGTAGGAGAGGTGTAGTATCAGGTGTAGTATCAGGTGTAGTAGGAGAGGTGTAGTATCAGGTGTAGTAGGAGAGGTGTAGTATCAGGTGTAGTATCAGGTGTAGTATCAGGTGTAGTAGGAGAGGTGTAGTATCAGGTGTAGTATCAGGTGTAGTAGGAGAGGTGTAGTATCAGGTGTAGTATCAGTTGTAGTAGGAGAGGTGTAGTATCAGGTGTAGTATCATGTGTACTTAGAGAGGTGTCATATCAGGTGTAGTAGGAGAGATGTAGTATCATGCGTAGTAGGAGAGGTGTAGTATCAGGTGTAGTAGGAGAGGTGTAGTATCAGGTGTAGTATCAGGTGTAGTATCATGTGTAGTAGGAGAGGTGTAGTATCAGGTGTAGTAGGAGAGGTGTAGTATCAGGTGTAGTAGGAGAGGTGTAGTATCAGGTGTAGTAGGAGAGGTGTAGTATCAGGTGTAGTAGGAGAGGTGTAGTATCAGGTGTAGTATCAGGTGTAGTATCATGTGTAGTAGGAGAGGTGTAGTATCAGGTGTAGTAGGAGAGGTGTAGTATCAGGTGTAGTATCAGTTGTAGTATGAGAGGTGTAGTATCAGGTGTAGTAGGAGAGGTGTAGTATCAGGTGTAGTATCAGTTGTAGTAGGAGAGGTGTAGTATCAGGTGTAGTAGGAGAGGTGTAGTATCAGTTGTAGTAGGAGAGGTGTAGTATCAGGTGTAGTAGGAGAGGTGTAGTATCATGTGTAGTAGGTGGAGGTTCTCTTAACCAATGTCTGTCTCTCCTCAGCCCCAGAGCACCCTCCCTGATGTGTTTCTTTGGTTACTCAGTGGAAGGAAGCGATTGGCTTACGTCCGCATCCCTGCACACTCCATCCTCTTCTCATTGGTTGAGGAGCAAAAGGGGACGGACTGTGGCAAAGTCACAACTCTCTACATGAAGGTCTCTGCACACGTATAGTGATTTAAATTCTATATATACAGCATATCTATCTACATTACATTACATTACAGTCATTTAGCAGACACTTTTATCCAAAGCGACTTACAATAGTGTGTTTCAACAAAGGAAGGTAAGAGAACATCTCGTCACCAGAAGTCAAAAGTGCATTTAATTTCAATCAAGTCTCCAATAACTGAACCAGTGCTCAGGTAAAAATACAATACGTTCAGGTAAAAGTACAGTAAGGTAAAAGTACAATAAGTTGGCAAACAATATATAACAATATCTTTATCTACCTAATAATCGACTTAGACAATCGACTTAGCGCTACGAGGAAGGATCCAGGTAGTGTATCCTGAAGAGGGTTTTCAGCCTGCGGAGGAAGAGGTATACATATGTATATGTATACCTCTATAGATAGACACCTAGACACACCATGTCTAGATATCATCTAGACACCTAATAATAATGTACACTGTATGTATTTGTATATATCTATATCCATATATATCCATGTATGTAGGTGTAGCAGACGACACTGCCACCAGCCATTAAAATGTCTGCTTGAGGGCTCCTCCTGAAGACAAGGACACAGGGGGAGGCTACTTCAACCAGCCATAGAGTAATCAGTCTGACTGAGGCCAGGTGAGGCTGCTTCAACCAGCCATAGAGTAATCAGTCTGACTGAGGCCAGATGAGGCTGCTTCAACCAGCCATAGAGTAATCAGTCTGACTGAGGCCAGATGAGGCTGCTTCAACCAGCCATAGAGTAATCAGTCTGACTGAGGCCAGGTGAGGCTGCTTCAACCAGCCATAGAGTAATCAGTCTGACTGAGGCCAGGTGAGGCTGCTTCAACCAGCCATAGAGTAATCAGTCTGACTCAGGCCAGGTGAGGCTGCTTCAACCAGCCATAGAGTAATCAGTCTGACTGAAGCCAGATGAGGCTGCTTCAACCAGCCATAGAGTAATCAGTCTGACTGAAGCCAGATGAGGCTGCTTCAACCAGCCATAGAGTAATCAGTCTGACTGAGGCCAGGTGAGGCTGCTTCAACCAGCCATAGAGTAATCAGTCTGACTGAGGCCAGGTGAGGCTGCTTCAACCAGCCATAGAGTAATCAGTCTGACTGAGGCCAGGTGAGGCTGCTTCAACCAGCCATAGAGTAATCAGTCTGACTGAAGCCAGATGAGGCTGCTTCAACCAGCCATAGAGTAATCAGTCTGACTGAAGCCAGATGAGGCTGCTTCAACCAGCCATAGAGTAATCAGTCTGACTGAGGCCAGGTGAGGCTGCTTCAACCAGCCATAGAGTAATCAGTCTGACTGAAGCCAGATGAGGCTGCTTCAACCAGCCATAGAGTAATCAGTCTGACTGAAGCCAGATGAGGCTGCTTCAACCAGCCATAGAGTAATCAGTCTGACTGAGGCCAGGTGAGGCTGCTTCAACCAGCCATAGAGTAATCAGTCTGACTCAGGCCAGGTGAGGCTGCTTCAACCAGCCATAGAGTAATCAGTCTGACTGAAGCCAGATGAGGCTGCTTCAACCAGCCATAGAGTAATCAGTCTGACTGAGGCCAGGTGAGGCTGCTTCAACCAGCCATAGAGTAATCAGTCTGACTGAGGCCAGGTGAGGCTGCTTCAACCAGCCATAGAGTAATCAGTCTGACTGAGGCCAGGTGAGGCTGCTTCAACCAGCCATAGAGTAATCAGTCTGACTGAGGCCAGGTGAGGCTGCTTCAACCAGCCATAGAGTAATCAGTCTGACTGAAGCCAGATGAGGCTGCTTCAACCAGCCATAGAGTAATCAGTCTGACTGAAGCCAGATGAGGCTGCTTCAACCAGCCATAGAGTAATCAGTCTGACTGAGGCCAGGTGAGGCTGCTTCAACCAGCCATAGAGTAATCAGTCTGACTGAAGCCAGATGAGGCTGCTTCAACCAGCCATAGAGTAATCAGTCTGACTGAAGCCAGGTGAGGCTGCTTCAACCAGCCATAGAGTAATCAGTCTGACTGAGGCCAGGTGAGGCTGCTTCAACCAGCCATAGAGTAATCAGTCTGACTGAGGCCAGGTGAGGCTGCTTCAACCAGCCATAGAGTAATCAGTCTGACTCAGGCCAGGTGAGGCTGCTTCAACCAGCCATAGAGTAATCAGTCTGACTGAAGCCAGATGAGGCTGCTTCAACCAGCCATAGAGTAATCAGTCTGACTGAGGCCAGGTGAGGCTGCTTCAACCAGCCATAGAGTAATCAGTCTGACTGAAGCCAGATGAGGCTGCTTCAACCAGCCATAGAGTAATCAGTCTGACTGAGGCCAGGTGAGGCTGCTTCAACCAGCCATAGAGTAATCAGTCTGACTGAGGCCAGGTGAGGCTGCTTCAACCAGCCATAGAGTAATCAGTCTGACTGAGGCCAGGTGAGGCTGCTTCAACCAGCCATAGAGTAATCAGTCTGACTGAGGCCAGGTGAGGCTGCTTCAACCAGCCATAGAGTAATCAGTCTGACTCAGGCCAGGTGAGGCTGCTTCAACCAGCCATAGAGTCATCAGTCTGACTGAGGCCAGATGAGGCTGCTTCAGCCAGCCATAGAGTAATCAGTCTGACTGAGGCCAGGTGAGGCTGCTTCAACCAGCCATAGAGTAATCAGTCTGACTGAGGCCAGATGAGGCTGCTTCAACCAGCCATAGAGTAATCAGTCTGACTCAGGCCAGATGAGGCTGCTTCAACCAGCCATAGAGTAATCAGTCTGACTGAGGCCAGGTGAGGCTGCTTCAACCAGCCACCAACCACACACACACATATGTACATATGTGTGTGTGTGTGTGTGTGTGTGTGTGTGTGTGTGTGTGTGTAGTTATGATATAACATTAACAATCCATAATGCAACTAGTACATTAATTACACATGTACATTAATACATTAATAATAAGTACAATTAATAAGAATTTTGTCTAGACCCCAGCACAGCCTTGGGTCTAGACAAAATTCTTATTAATTGTTGTTTATCTATGTATCTATATCTCTCTATATATATTAATGTTTAGACCCCAGGCTGTGCTGGGGTTTATCTATGTATCTATATCTCTCTATATATATTAATGTTTAGACCCCAGGCTGTGCTGGGGTTTATCTATGTATCTATATCTCTCTATATATATTAATGTTTAGACCCCAGGCTGTGCTGGGGTTTATCTATGTATCTATATCTCTCTATATATATTAATGTTTAGACCCCAGGCTGTGCTGGGGTTTATCTATGTATCTATATCTCTCTATATATATTAATGTTTAGACCCCAGGCTGTGCTGGGGTTTATCTATGTATCTATATCTCTCTATATATATTAATGTCTAGACCCCAGGCTGTGCTGTAGGCCTGGTGTTTGGCTATATCTATATATCTATATATCTATATATCTATCTATTTCTATCTATATATCTATATCTCTCTATATATATTAATGTCTAGACCCCAGGCTGTGCTGTTGGCCTGGTGTTTGTCTATATCTATATATTTATGTCTCTCTGTCTATATATATCTATGTATCTAGATATATATATATATATATCTATATAACTATATCTATATCTATATATCTATTAATCTAGATATCTAGATATATATAACTATATTTATATTGTTATATATCTATATCTCTCTATATCTCTCTACTCTGGTTAGATGCCAAATTATTTTCACTGTACTTGTGCTGTGCAATGACAATACATTTGAATTGAATCTGATCTAATCTAATGAATATCTATGTATCTATATATCTATATATATTTATCTATATCTATATATATACATCTATATCCATATCTATATTTATATCTATATATCTATATCTACGTAGACCCCAGGCTGTGCTGTGGGTCAGGTGTTTGCCAAGCTGGAGGTCTACCTGTGGCTTGGAGTCACCAAGTACAGCAAGGAGGCCATCAACTCTCTGCCAGAAGACTTTCTTCCTGTTTTTGAGGAAGAGGAGGAGAAGAAGGAAGAAGAGGAGAACCAGGCTGAATGTGGCCTGAGGAAGATGCCCATCAGTTTGTCATGTCAGGGTGAGTCAGGATACTTCCTGTATAAATGGGCTACTACAAACAAGACACAAGAAACCTAGACTCAAGACACCTGGATACAACTTCTAAACACAAGACACCTAGACACAAGACACCTAGACACAAGTTACTTTGACACAACTA
Organism: Muraenolepis orangiensis; assembly: GCA_027704905.1. Classification (NCBI taxonomy): domain Eukaryota; kingdom Metazoa; phylum Chordata; class Actinopteri; order Gadiformes; family Muraenolepididae; genus Muraenolepis; species Muraenolepis orangiensis. Next base: position 30,839,295 of record CM051010.1, read on the forward strand.
CTAGACACAAGACACCTAGACACAATACACCAAGACACCCAGACACAAGACACCTAGACACCTAGACACAAGACACCTAGACACAAGACAACTAGACACAAGACACCTAGACACAAGACAACTAGACACAAGACACCTAGACACCTAGACACAAGACACCTATACACCTAGACAACAGCTAGACACCTAGAAACAACAGCTAGACACAAAACACCTAAACACTGGACAACTAGACACTACACCTAGACACCTAGACACAACAGCTAGACACAAGACACCTAGAAACAACACCTAGACACCTAGACGCAACAGCTAGACACAAGACAACTAGACACTACACCTATACACAACTTCTAGACACAAGACAACTAGACAAGACACCTGGACACAACTTCTAGACACAAGACACCTAGACACAAGACACCTAGACACCTAGATACCTAGACACAAGACACCTAGACACCTAGACACCTAGATACCTAGACACAAGACACATAGACACATAGACACCTAGACACCTATACACCTAGACACAAGACACCGAGACAACTAGACACAACAGCTAGACACAAGACACCTAGACACCTAGATACCGAGACACAACACCTAGACACAAGACACCTAGACACAACACCTAGACACCGAGACACAGCAGCTAGACACCTAGATACCTAGACAGCTAGACACCTAGATACCTAGACACATAGACACAACACCTAGACACCTAGACAAAAGACACCTAGACACAACATCTAGACACCTAGACGCAACAGCTAGACACAAGACAACTAGACACTACACCTAGACACAACTTCTAGACACAAGACAACTAGACAAGACACCTGGACACAACTTCTAGACACAAGACACCTAGACACAAGACACCTAGATACCTAGACACAAGACACCTAGACACCAATACACCTAGACACCTAGATACCTAGACACAAGACACATAGACACAAGACACCTAGACACCTATACACCTAGACACAAGACACCTAGACAACTAGACACAACAGCTAGACACAAGACACCTAGATACCGAGACACAACACCTAGACACAAGACACCTAGACACCGAGACACAGCAGCTAGACACCTAGATACCTAGACAGCTAGACACCTAGATACCTAGACAGCTAGACGCAACACTTAGACATAAGAAACCTAGACAGCTAGACACAACACCTAGACACAAGACACCTAGACACAACTTCTAGACACAAGACACCTAGACACAAGACACCTAGACACAACTTCTAGACTCAAGAAAACTAGACAAGACACCTGGACACAACTTCTAGACACAAGACACCTAGACACAAGACACCTAGATACCTAGACACAAGACACCTAGACACCAAGACACCTATACACCTAGACACAAGACACCTAGACACAAGACACCTAGACACCTAGACACAAGACACCTAGACACAAGACACCTAGAGACAAGGTACTTGGTAACAACTACTAGACACCAAGACACCTATACACCTAGACACCTAGACACAAAACACCTAGACACAAGACACCTAGATACCTAGACACAAGACACCTAGACACAAGACACCTAGACACAAGACACCTAGACACAAGGTAATTGGTAACAACTACTAGTCACAAGACACCTAGACACCTAGAGACAAGACACCTAGACAACACAGCTAGACACCTAGACAGTACTTGGACACAGATTCTTGACAGAAGACATATAGACACAAGACACCTGGAAGCAAGACACAAGACACCTAGACACCTAGACAAAAGACACCTAGACACAAGAAACCCAGACACCTAGACACAACAGCTAGACACCTAGACACAACAGCTATACACAAGACAACTAGACACTACACAAGACACCTAGATACCTAGACACATAGACACAACACTTAGACACAATAAACCTAGACATAAGACACCTAGACACCTAGAAAAAAGACACCTAGACACCTAGACACAACATCCAGACACAATACCTAGACACATCTATACACCTAAACACAACATCCAGACACCTAGACACAACATCTAGACACCTAGACACAACATCCAGACACAACACCTACACACCTAGACACAACATCCAGACACAACACCTAGACACAACACCTAGACACAACATCCCGAGACCTAGACACATCTAGACACCTACACACAACAGCTAGACACAAGACAACTAGATACAGAGACACAGCAGCTAGACACCTAGATACCTAGACTGCTAGACACAACACCTAGACACAAGACACCTAGACAAAAGACACCTAGACACAACACCTAGACACCTAGACACAACATGTAGACACCTAGACGCAACAGCTAGACACAATACACCTAGACACAAGACAACTAGACACTACACCTAGACACCTAGACAACATCTAGACACCTAGATGCAACAGCTAGACACAAGACACCTAGAAACAACACCTAGACACCTAGACACAACATCTAGACACCTAGACGCAACAGCTAGGCACAAGGCAACTAGACACTACACCTAGACACCTAGACACAACAGCTAGACACCTAGACACAACAGCTAGACACAAGACACCTAGACACAACACCTAGACACCTAGATACCGAGACACAGCAGCTAGACACCTAGATACCTAGACACATAGACACAACACCTAGACACAAGACACCTAGACACCTAGACAAAAGACACCTAGACACCTAGACACAACATCTAGACTCCTAGACACAACATCTAGACACCCAGACACAACACCTACACTAGACACAACATCCAGACACCTAGACACAACATCTAGACACCCAGACACAACATCCAGACACAACACCTACACTAGACACAACATCTAGACACCTAGACACAACATCTAGACACCTAGACACAACATCCAGACACCTAGACACAACATCTAGACACAAGACACCTAGATACAGAGACACAGCAGCTAGACACCTAGATACCTAGACAGCTAGACACAACACCTAGACACAAGACACCTAGACACCTAGACAAAAGACACCTAGACACCTAAACACAACATCCAGACACCTAGACACAACATCTAGACACCCAGACACAACATCCAGACACAACACCTACACTAGAGACAACATCTAGACACCTAGACACAACATCCAGACACCTAGAGACAACGTCTAGACACCTAGAGACAACATCTAGACACCTAGACACAACATCCATACACCTAGACACAACACCTAGATATCTAGACACACATCTGTGTCGTAATATTTTATAGTAATATTAATTGGTAATGTTTAATAGTGATACTATGAATTAATAAAATAAACATTAATCCTCAGACAGCAGATACTTCCAGCTGCGGTGTCATCTCTACCAGGGGCGTGGCCTAATGGCAGCCGATGACAACGGCCTATCGGATCCCTTTGCTAAGGTTGTCTTCTCCACCCAGTGCCAGGTCACACGGGTAAGTGTGTGTGTGTGTGTGTGTGTGTGTGTGTGTGTGTGTGTGTGTGTGTGTGTGTGTGTGTGTGTGTGTGTGTGTGTGTAACTTATAACTTATAACTTATAATAAAAGATACGAGTTGTTCTGTTACCTTCCTTTGTTGAAACACTATTGTAAGTCCTTTGGATAAAAGTGTCTGCTAAATGACTGTAATGTAATGTAATGTAATGTAATGTAATGTAATATAACTAACTACTCCTGACCAGACTAGAGGTATTCATAAAGCTTAATGTAGGGCTATGTACATAAGATTACGTTTTACAGCGTTACATAGCATTCCATTATATATATTGCTACATAACATTACATGATATATTGTTACATAGCATTCCATTATATATTGTTACATAGCATTCCATTATATATTGTTACATAGCATTCCATTATATATATTGCTACATAACATTACATGATATATTGTTACATAGCATTCCATGATATATTGTTACATAGCATTCCATTATATATTGTTACATAGCATTCCATTATATATTGTTACATAGTATTCCATTATATATTGTTACATAGCATTCCATTATATATTGTTACATAGCATTCCATTATATATATTGCTACATAACATTACATGATATATTGTTACATAGCATTACATGATGTATTGTTACATAGCATTATATTGTATAATGTTAGATTATACAGCGGTACATATATTCTTGATATATATTTATGTTTATTTGTTGTAGGTTGTCCCTGAAACTCTTTCCCCTGCCTGGTGTGAATGCCTGTTATTTGACAGAGTTCTGCTAGAGGGCAGTAAAGAGGACATCCAGAAAGACCCTCCTCTTATTATTATCAATATCTATGACTATGATACTGTGGTAATATACCTTAATACATACAATAAAATAGACTTTACTACTAATGATACATACATGTTGTTGTTAACTATGTTATGTACTGTGTGTAGGGCAGTCCAGAGCCCTTGGGCAGGGCTTTTGCGGAGCCGGAAATTAAGTTTGTGGAAAACGTGTACCAGAAGCCCCGTCTCCAATTCTATGACATCACAAGAGGAAAGTCCTCCGCTGGCGAGCTATTGGCTGCTTTCGAACTGATAGAGCTCGACTACTCTGGCTTTGGAGAGGTACTTCTACTACAACAGATACTACTAATATTACTACTACTTCTGATACTACTACAGATACTACTAATATGACTATTACTACTTATACTACTACTACTAATACAACTACTGATACCAGTATTTCCCACAGATCTGAAATATACTTGTGGTGGTAGCTGGTGTGTGGGCGAGGTTTGGGGCGCGGTTTGGGGGAATCTTTAACAACATTTAGATTGAGTCAATTTACTTTACAGTCTGCACAAAGATGGCGCTGTGGTCAGAGCACTTAAGGGAATGCCTCTGTCTGGTGCTCTAACTGTAACTGGAGTGCTGCAAGAAGTTGTGGTTCATTCATTGGTCTATTCTGAGCTTAGTGGTCAGTTAGCGCTTAGTTTTGTGGCCCACTGAAGGTAGTTTAACTTTCGTGTTTTCAATGCTTGGACTGACAGCTGGTTGTATCGTTTTGAACTGCTCTTTTTAAATAGAATGGTCCTGTGTGATGGATAGAGTGCAGTGCATTGCCCCTGGCGTTTTTCAGACTTCAAAACGCCTCCTGTGTGATCGCCACCTAATGTGACTCATCCTAATGTGACTCATCCTAATGTGACTCATCCTAATGTGACTCATCCTAATGTGACTCATCCTAATGTGACTCATCCTAATGTGACTCATCCTAATGTGACTCATCCTAATGTGACTCATCCTAATGTGACTCATCCTAATGTGACTCATCCTAATGTGACTCAGGAAGCAAAAGCCGAATCCCGGACATTTTGGTCTCAAAATAAATCTGATTTTACCGACGCAAAGATTTAAGAAATGATACATCTGGACTTTAGGCAATCATATGCAAATAGGTTAATCTTACCATCCCTACAGCAGACCCTTCACGCGATAGCAGAGCAAACAGGGACAGGAGAAGTAGAGCGAGGTGATCATTGATCACTAGTGAATTGATCACAGATGCCGTCCTGCTCTCGGACGGATAAATAAAAAAGTTTTTAACGAAATACACTTGGGCGGCAGTTAATATACCTGGGCGACCCGCCCTAGTAAAGTCTATGTTAAGATTTCACTGTCCAGACAATCTTAATCCAACAGGAGTTTACTATAATAATAATCGATCAGCATCCAAGTACAAAAATACACATTTGTTACGTTGCAAGCACCACGTTGAAACTTGAAACATTATACGGCAGTGTCGTAACAACAATCTCTTAAAGGTGTATGCCATTCATTTCTTATGTCCATTATATGACATCTCCCATTTTCAGTTTTCTAACTTATTACAAACAAGAACATTGCTTTTCCATTGATGAACATTCAGAACATGTCACTTTAGTTGAACATGACATTGTTAGTTACTGTTTAACTCAGTTAAACTCATCCCTGTTCCCCCCCCCCCCCCCAGATTCAAGTCAAGTCAAGTCAAGTTTATTGTCACTTCACAGTTTACACAAGTATAAAGCAGTGGTGTGAAAATCTTATGTGCAATACCCGACAACAGACAGCAGTTATAATAATAAGATAAAAATAGAATAAAAATAGAATAAAGTTAAAAAATGAAAATAAAAATAAAAATGCAATATATCGGCACAGAAAAAGAGCAATATGTATATATAAATCAATGTAATAAAATATATATTGTTATATGATATACGCCCTTGTTCAGCAGCCTGATGGTCTGACTGTGGAGGCTATCTCGGAGTCTATTTGTACAGCACTTGATACTGCGGTATCGCCTGCCTGACGGTAACAGTGAGTACAGTTCGTGGCTGTAGGGCTGTTTGGCCTTGACCACGCACCGCTGGTTGTATATATCCAGGAGGGATGGGAGCTCACCTCCAATTATATACTGGGCTGTCCGCACCACCCTTTGAAGCGCTCTGCGCTCGAGTGCGGTGCAGTTTCCGTACCAGGCGGTGATACACCGTGTAAGAACACTCTCGATGGTGCCGTTATAGAATGTTCTCAGGATGCGGGGGCCCATGCTGAATTTCTTCAGACGCCTGAGGAAATACAGGCGTTGTTGGGCCCTTTTCACCACGTGTGTGGTGTGCGTGGACCATGTGAGGTCCTCGGAGATGTGTACGCCGAGGAACTTGAAGCTGCTGACCCTCTCTACTGCAACACCGTCAATGGAGATAGGGCTGTGCTCTCCCCTCTGCTTCCTGAAGTCCACGATCAGCTCCTTGGTCTTCTTGACATTGAGGGCGAGGCTGTTCTCCTGGCACCACTGCTCCAGCGATCCGACCTCCTCCCTGTAGGCTGTCTCGTCGTCGCCGGCGATCAGGCCCATCACTGTCGTGTCGTCAGCAAACTTGATGAAGACGTTGGAGCTGTGCATAGCCATGCAGTCGTGGGTGTAGAGGGAGTAGAGGAGAGGGCTCAGAACGCATCCCTGGGGGGCTTGGCAGGAACTATCGTGTTGAACGCTGAGCTGTAGTCCACAAACAGCATTTGCACATAACAGTTCTTTCCCTCCAGGTGGGAAAGGGCAGTGTGGAGGGCCATGGCAATTGCGTTGTCCGTGGATCTGTTTTGACGATATGCAAATTCCCATGGGTCCAGCGTGGCAGGTAACACGGAGCAAATAAAGTCCTTGACCAACCTCTCGAAGCATTTGCTGACAATCGAGGTGAGGGTCTATAGTCATTCAGGCATGTTACCTTGGGTTGTTTAGGGACAGGCACGATGGTGGACATCTTGAAGACCGCGGGAACAACAGCCTGGGACAGGGAGAGGTTGAAGATGTCCGCAAAGACTCCTGCCAACTGGTCTGCGCATGCTCTGAGGACGCGGCCCGGGATGTCGTCGGGGCCTGCCGCCTTACGGATGTTCAGCCGCTTGAAGGTGCGGCGCACATCCACCTCCGAGATGTTCAGCAGGCTGGTCTCCTCAGGCGGCGCTGGCTTCGGCGGGCTGCCATTCACGTCGAACCGAGCAAAAAAAGTATTTAGCTCTCCTGGGAGGGACGTAGAGGAGTTCTCTACACAACTGGTTCTCCCTCTGAAGTTCGTTATTGTCTGTAGCCCCTGCCACATACCCCTCGCGTCGTGGCTCTTGAATTTCTCCTCATCTCTGTCCTTATACTCCCGCTTGGCAATGACGATGGTCTTACGGAGGTTGTAACGGGCTCTCGTATATTGTTCCATTCCCGGAGCCAAAGGCAGCGTTACGCGCATGTAGGGCAGCGCGAACATCGCCGTTAATCCACGGTTTCTGGTTGGGGTATATCCGAACCGACTTGGTTCAACGTCATCTATGCACTTCTTGATGAACCCGGTGACCGACGACGCGTACTCGTTGATGCTATTGTCCGAGGCAACGCGGAACATGTGCCAGTCAGCTTGATCAAAACAATCCTGCAGCATAGAGATCGGTTGCTGCTTCAGTCTCTGCCTATAGGCGGGGAGTAGCTGGATAGAGCAATTAGATTAGATAGAGCAATACTGTTATACTGAAGAAAGTTGTTGCTCATCCATACCGTTATCTCCTCAACACAAGTGGTGAGGCTGGACACGGCTGCAGAGGGGCTTTGGGCAGTTTTAATGTACAGCGGTGTGTCATCAGCCTAACAATGGAAATACATCCCATGTCTGCTGCTGACACGACCAAGGGAAAGCATGTAATTATGAAGAGGATGGGACCGAGAACAGACCCCTGCAAAACACTGCAGGTGACCGGCAGCAGTCTGGACTTCCTCCCAGTGAGATATATTCAGTCCTGCCAGAAAGGTAGGAAATTGCTTGAGTGCAGTGTCTGATAGTCAAGATTCAAGATTCAAGATGATAGTCTGATAGTCCAATGGTAGTGTGGAGCTACTCTAGGAGGATAGAATAATCCACCGTGTCAAATGCTGCGATCAGGTCGAGGAGAATGAGAACCGATGGTGATCCTGCATCAGCTGCCATCAGCAGGTCATTCATCACCCTGAGGAAGAGTTGTTTCGGTGCTGTTGGCTGAACGAAAGCTGACTGATTTCAAACTGGTTGTTATGTTGGAGGTGATCCTGGAGCTGAAAAGCAACTACCTTCTCTAACACCTTCGACAGGAAGGCGAAGTTGGAGATTGGCCTATAGTTTTCTAAAACGTCCGGGTTCAGGGTGGGCTTCTTGAGAAGGGAGTGGATGACAGCAACCTTGAGAGCAGTTGGGACATGACCAGTTTGAAAGGAAAGCTTTACAGCATGCGTGATGAATGGGCTGAGAATGGGGATATATGATTTGAGCAGAGCAGTAGGAATGGGGTCCATGTGCAAGATAGAATTTTTCTGAGGATTTCCTCAATGTGGCTCTGCTGAACCCCAGTAAAAAATGGAAGGGACGGCAAGCTCCCAGGCAGGGGGTTGATGGCAAGGGATAACATAGAGGAAGAGCTGGACAGAGAGAGCGAATGTTGTTGACTTTAGATGTAAAGCAGTCAATAAAGCTGTGAGCCCATCTGTAGCCTCAGTTCAGGAGGATGATTGTGGCTTCATAAGATGGTTTATGGTGGAAAATAGCTGCTTCAAGATGCCTGGGTTTTTATTGATTAATACTACTACTACTACTACTACTACTACTACTACTACTACTGCTACAGGTACAATAATATACTACTGGTACTACTGATACTTCTACTACTACTACTACTTCTACTGATACTACTACTACAGGTACTACTAATATAACTTCTTCTTCTAATATAACTAACTACTACTGATACTACTAGGCGGCAGTATAGCTCAGAAGGTAGAGCAATCGCCTCCCAACGGGAAGATTGCTGGTTTGATCCCCAGCTCCTCCTAGCAAAAACTGTTGAGGTGTCCTTGAGCAAGACACCCTAACCCTATCTGCTCTGTGTGTAATGTAGTTGTGACTGTAGTTGTGTCTGTAGCCTTGTCTCCCCAGCTCCGTGGAACCACAGGAAGTTGCGTTTGTTTCTGAGCGTTTCGTTATTCCAGAAGGAGTCCGGCCGGTCCTGTCCACCTTCAGGATAGAGGTATACATTACATTATGTATACACATTATTGATATATATAACTATATAAATATATATTATCATATATTACACAGTATGTATACACATTATATATCATTATACATTACGTATACACACATTATGTATACACATTATTGATATATATATATATATATACATATATATAAATAAATATATATATCAATATACACTACCCTAGTCTTGGGGGGGGTGCAGAGTGTGTCTATGGGTATGTGTGTATGTGTATAATGTGTGTATAGTGTGTGAACAATGTAAGTATGTGTGTATAGTGTGTGTATAACGTGTGTATAATAACTGTGTTTTGTGTGTGTATAACGTGTGTATAATATGTGTATGTTTGAATAATGTGTGTTTTTGTGTATAGTGTGTGTATAACGTGTGTATAGTGTGTGTATGTTTGAATAATGTGTGTATAGTGTGTGTATAACGTGTGTATAGTGTGTGTATGTTTGAATAATGTGCGTATGTGTGTATAGTGTGTGTATACGGTGGGTATAATATGTGTGTATAACGTGTGTATAGTGTGTGTATGTTTGAATAATGTGTGTATAGTGTGTGTATAATGTGTTTATATGTGTGTGTAGTGTGAATAATATGTGTGTAGTGTGAATAATGTGTGTGTAACGTGTGTAGTGTGTATAATGTGTGTGTAACGTGTGTGTAACGTATGTGTAGGTGTTGTTCTGGGGCCTACGGGATCTGAAGAGGGTGCAGCTTTTGGAGGTGGAGCGCCCCCTGGTCAGGGTGGAGTGTGGTGGGAAGCAGCTGGAATCTGAGGAGCTTGAGAGCTACAAGGTCCACCCCAACTTCAAAGAACTGGTCCGGTACTTTGATGTGGTAAGACAGTAACCCAAGCCCAGTACTAGTACTACTAGTCTGGTCATTCAACTAGACTCTAATCAGTCTGACTAAGGCCAGATGAGGCTGCTTCAAACAGACTGTAATCAGTCTGACTGGGGCCAGATGAGGCTGCTTCAAACAGACTGTAATCAGTCTGACTGGGGCCAGATGAGGCTGCTTCAACCAGACTCTAATCAGTCTGACTGGGGCCTGGTGAGGCTGCTTCAACCAGACTCTAATCAGTCTGACTGGGGCCAGGTGAGGCTGCTTCAACCAGACACCACACATATATATACAGACATATATGTGTTTTCTGTATATTGAGAGGTCCACGTCACCCCCACCCAATCAATTAAATATTTGGATGTAAACAGTTATGTCTAGATCCAAATGAAGGTCATAAAAGCGACATTTGCCAAAAAGTGAGTTTGAGGTTGCATCAGCTGTAGGGGTACTAGGGTTATTATTGAATAATAATAATAATAATAATAATAATAATAATAATAATAATAATAATAATAATAATAATAATGATAATAATAATAATAATAATAAAGTAGTTGATGTTTCCAACAGGAACTCCCTGAGCAGCCCTATCTTCACCCTCCTCTGACAGTGTTTGTTGTGGAGCAGCGAGCATTCGGAAGAGTTGCCCTGGTCGGGTCCCACCAGGTCCCCAGTCTACTGGCCTTCACTCCCCCAGAGCTGGGAGAAATGCTGGATGAGGAAGAGGAGGAGCCTCAACCAGGTAGGGGTAGCCCCGACCCTAATCCTAACCCTGAACCTGACCCTCTATGAGATGTAAGGGTTAGCCCTGACCCTCCATGAGCCCTTCGGGTTATGGTTAGTCCTGACCCTCCATGAGCCCTTAGAGTTAGGGTTAGGGTTTGGATTAGTCCTGAAGCTCTTGTGGTTAGGGTTAGTCCTGACCCTCCATGAGCCCTTAGAGTTAGGGTTAGGGTTAGGTTTAGTCCTGAAGCTCTTGGGGTTAGGGTTAGTCCTGACCCTCCATGATCCCTTAGAGTAAGGGTTAGGGTTAGCCCTGACCCTCCATGAGCCCTTAGAGTTAGGGTTAGGGTTAGTCTTGACCCTCCATGAGCCCTAAGAGTAAGGGTTAGGGTTAGTCCTGACCCTCCATTAGCCCTTCGAGTTAGGGTGAGGGTTTTTCTGTTTGTACATCGGCAGAATCCGCTTTCTTTTTTGTTTTTTTTCCGTTTGTTTGTGTGCCTAAATTATGACTGAGATGTTTTATTAGTTTTGATAATCAAGTTTGAGTTTACGGTGAACTATTGAAGAGATCTCAGTTTTTCTCTTGTACTGCTCACCCTTCAGTGAGGACCAGCCCTGGAACGGACCAAACTCTGATGACTATGAGCAATATGGGCCTCATGGGACTGGCAATCAAACAGTCCAAAATACCTATCATGCCTCTGAATATCATTAAGGTAATCGTTATCCCCTTTTATGTGACTTTAGAACAACTCGAACATAACGATGGGGTGACTTTAAATCAACTGGAACGTAATGATGGTGTGACCTAACCCTTAATAATCCTTTCAGACTCAGTTCAGAAGGTTAACAAAGACATGGGATGATCTGGAGGAGGAGTCTCCTGAGGAGGAGGAACTTGATTGGTGGTCAAAGTACTACACATCACTAGATGAACTGGAGAGACAGGTCAGAGCCATAACCCTAACCCTAACACATCACTAGATGAACTGGAGAGACAGGTCAGAGCCATAACCCTAACCCTAACACATCACTAGGTGAACTGGAGAGACAGGTCAGAGCCATAACCCTAACCCTAACACATCACTAGGTGAACTGGAGAGACAGGTCAGAGCCATAACCCTAACCCTAACACATCACTAGATGAACTGGAGAGACAGGTCAGAGCCATAACCCTAACACATCACTAGGTGAACTGGAGAGACAGGTCAGAGCCATAACCCTTACCCTAACACATCACTAGATGAACTGGAGAGACAGGTCAGAGCCATAACCCTAACCCTAACACATCACTAGGTGAACTGGAGAGACAGGTCAGAGCCATAACCCTAACCCTAACACATCACTAGGTGAACTGGAGAGACAGGTCAGAGCCATAACCCTAACCCTAACACATCACTAGATGAACTGGAGAGACAGGTCAGAGCCATAACCCTAACCCTAACACATCACTAGGTGAACTGGAGAGACAGGTCAGAGCCATAACCCTAACCTAACCTCTTGCTTTTTGGTTTCAGGCTGCCAGCGAACAGATGATGGAGGAAAAGACAGAAAAAGGTGAGACCACAGTAACCTTAACACCTTACTCCTAACCCTTACCTCTAACCTTTAACCCTAACCCTTAACCCCTAAAGGCCGGGACATACCAAGCCGACGGTCGGCCTTGCATAAATTAGAGGTCATTTGTGACGACCAAGCCCCGCCTTCTCCTGCCGGCTGAAAAAGTTTCACACACTGCACAGACGGCTGAAGCACATACGTTAACCCATACGCAAGAAATTCTAATCTGTACACAAGTATAGTTCCTCTCCTGGACTTGTTATATACTTTGTCGTGGTGGAGAGGCTTGCGTACTCCAATGACCCTGAGAGCTAAGCTGGAGGGGGTTTACACCCCTGGCAGGTTTAACCATACCAGACTGGTCAAAGGGTAGGAGGCAAACCAATTGCAGTCTCTGGTCCTCCAGGTTGGGGGTTGGGCGTGGGGTTAACTTCCTCATCCCGGAAAATAAACAGTAGTTACAGAAACACTGACGAATGAAAGCATCAAAGACTTGGTTGAGGAAGGTGCCCTAGAAATGGGGATCATGACGCTTCCCAGTCAAACCCACAAGGAAGCTGGGAAGTTGATACACCTTCTGACACCAAAGAAATCCAAAGAAAAAAGAAAGAGACTTGGAATGTCCGGACCATGTTCCAGGCTGGCAAGGCTGCTACCATTGCCAAAGAAATTGTGCGCTACAATCTCTCTGTCCTGGGCCTGGGAGAAACAAGATGGACACAGTCGGGGGAGGTAAAGCTGTTATCTACTCTGGCCATGAAGAAGATGGAGCAAATCACACGGAGGGAGTAGCCATCATGATGACTAAGGAGACCAGAAAGGCCCTGATCGCATAGGAACCCATCAGCTCTCGCCTCATTACTGCATCCTTCAGAACCAACAACAGGAGAGTGAAAGCTCACATAATACAGTGCTATGCACCTACCAACAAATGCAGTTGATGATGTCAAGGCCAGGTTATATGACAGCTTGAACCACCTACTTGGTAGGGTAGGAGCCAGAGACCTCATTATCCTGATGGGTGACTTCAACGCCAAGATTGGAGGACGGAATGAGGGCTACGAGGAAGTGATGGGGAAACATGGAGTGGGGAAAATTAATGAGAATGGAGAGTTGTTTGTCAACAACAACCTGGTCATTGGAGGAAGTGTATTCCCTCACAAAACCATACATAAAACAACATGGGTGTCACCAGACCATGTTACAGAAAACCAAATCGATCACATCTGTATCTATAGGAAGTTCAGAAGGTCCATGGAAGAACCAGAAGAGGAGCAGATGCAGAATCTACCCACCATCTGGGCGGCAGTATAGCTCAGGAGGTAGAGCGGTTGCCTCACAACCGGAAGGTCGCTGGTTTGATCCCCGGCTCCTCCTAGCAAAAACTGTCGAGGTGTCCTTGAGGAAGACCCCCTAACCCTAACAGCTCCCCGTGAGCTGTATAAATAGCTGCCCACTGCTCCTAATACTAGGATGGGTTAAATCCAGAGAACACATTTCACTGTATGTTTACATGTATGTGACCAATAAAGAGGATTCAATCCTCACGATTTGAGTTGTTTGTTAGGGAAATTTAAACTAAGGCTGAAGAGAAATCACCTGTCCAAAAGTCATAGAGTTAAATACAACATTGAATACCTTACTATTGCACCAACTTTGAATAAGTTTAAGGACACCTTAGCAAGAAAAAACACAGAGCTACAACTAAAGAGAAGAAGGAAGCACAATTGAGGAGGAGTTGGAGTTCAACTTGTGAGGAGTGGATAACACCAGAAACCCTGAACAAAATCAAACAGATTTTGAAAAAGTAAACAACTCAAGAACAAGAGCAGTGAAGGCATTGGCACAAAATGAATACAACAGTTGCCATAAAGAGGTACGAAAGAGCATAAGGAAGGACAAGAGACAACAGGTAGAGGGGCTAGCCCTGGAGGCAGAAAAGGCAGCTGCACAGAAGAACATGAAGGAGATGTATGCCATCACAAAGAAACTGACGGGAAAATACACACAAAACAACAAACCAATTCTAGACAAGAATGGCAAAATGCTCTCAACTGTGGAAGAACAGCTAGAAAGATGAGTAGAACACTTTCAAGATGTTCTAAATAGGCCACCACCAGCAGAACCACCAAATATACCCAAAGCTGGGTTTCCACTAAATATCAGGTGTGAGAGACCAACAAAAGTTGAAATAAAGAACAGAAGAGTAAATAAAAGCAACAGAAGAGTGGCAAGGCTGCTAATATTATAATATTCCATCAGAAGCCCTTAAAGCAGATGCAAATACATCAACAGACATGCTCTACGACTTCTTTGGCAGGATTTGGGAAGAGGAAAATACACCTAGAGAATGGGCCTACATTGTGAAATTCCCAAAGAAAGGTGACTTATGACAGTGTAAGAACTACAGAGGGACCCTACTTTCAGTACCCGGAAAAGTTCTCAACCGGATCATCCTCAACCGCCTCCAGGAATCTGTAGACAAGAGGCTCAGGGACCAGTAGGCCGGGTTCAGGAGAGACCGCTCGTGTATGGATCCCATAGCAACACTTTGCATCATAATTGAACAGTCAATAGAATGGAACACTCTCCCTCTACATCAACTTCATCGACTTCGAAAAAGCAACCCTATGGAGCCTAATGGAACACTACGGAATCCCCATCAAACTAATAAAAATCATCAAAAACTCATATGACGGAACCACATGCAAGATCATGCATGCAGGCCAGTTATCAAAGTGCTTCGATTTCAATACGGCGGTCAAGCAGGGTTGTCTACTTTCACCATTCCTTTTCCTCCTTGCAGTCGACTGGATCATGAAGGAAACAACCAAAGGGGAGAGAAATGGGATCCATTGGACAATGTGGGAGCAATTAGACAACCTCGATTTTGCGGATGACATTGTCCTTCTCTCTCACACACATATGTTGTGACGTTGTGTGACGTTGTATGACGTTGTGTGACGTTGTTCCGACCAAGTCGGTTCGGATATATCCCAACCAGAAACCGTGGATTAACGGCGATGTTCGCGCTGCCCTACATGCGCGTAATGCCGCCTTTGGCTCCGGGAATACGGAGGAATATACGAGAGCCCGTTACGACCTCCGTAAGACCATCGTCACTGCCAAGCGGGAGTATAAGGACAGAGTGGAAGATCAATTCAAGAGCCACGATGCGAGGGGTATGTGGCAGGGGCTGCAGACGATAACGAACTTCAGAGGGAGAACCAGTTGTGTAGAGAACTCCTCTACCTCCCTCCCAGGAGAGCTAAATACTTTTTTTGCTCGGTTCGACGTAAACGGCAGCCTGCCGAAGCCAGCACCGACTGAGGAGACCAGCCTGCTGCGCATCTCGGAGGCGGATGTGCGCCGCACCTTCAAGCGGCTGAACATCCGTAAGGCGGCAGGCCCCGACGACATCCCGGGCCGCGTCCTCAGAGCATGCGCAGACCAGTTGGCAGGAGTCTTTGCAGACATCTTCAACCTCTCCCTGTCCCAGGCTGTTGTCCCCGCGGTCTTCAAGATGTCCACCATCGTGCCTGTCCCTAAACAACCCAAGGTAACATGCCTGAATGACTATAGACCTGTAGCCCTCACCTCGATCGTTAGCAAATGCTTCGAGAGGTTGGTCAAGGACTTTATTTTCTCCGTGTTACCTGCCACGCTGGACCCATGGCAATTTGCATATCGTCAAAACAGATCCACGGACGACACAATTGCCATGGCCCTCCACACTGCCCTTTCCCACCTGGAGAGAAAGAACTGTTATGTGCGAATGCTGTTTGTGGACTACAGCTCAGCGTTCAACACAATAGTTCCTGCCAAGCTCGACACCAAGCTTAGCAATCCACGTGCAGCTGGATACTGGACCTCCTGTCGGACCGCCGCCAGGTGGTGAGGATGGGCAGCACCACCTCAGAGCCACTTACCCTCAACACGGGAGCCCCCCAGGGATGCGTGCTGAGCCCTCTCCTCTACTCCCTCTACACCCACGACTGCATGGCTATGCACAGCTCCAACGTCATCGTGCTCTCCAGAGAGGAGAGCACGCTGCTTTAAGTTCCTCGGCGTGCACATCTCCGAGGACCTCACATGGTCCATGCACACCACACACGTGATGAAAAGGGCAACGCCTGTATTTCCTCAGGCGTCTGAGGAAATTCAGCATGGGCCCCCGCATCCTGAGAACATTCTACACCGGCACCATCGGGAGTGTTCTTACAGGGTGTATCACCGCCTGGTACGGGAACTGCACCGCACTCGAGCGCAGAGTGCTTCAAAGGGTGGTGCGGACGGCCCAGTATATCGTTGGAGGTGAACTTCCCTCCCTCCTGGATATATACATCAAGCAGTGCGTGGCCAAGGCCAAACGCATCAGAAAAGACAATGCCCACCCAAGCCACGAACTGTACTCACTTTTACCGTCAGGCAGGCGATACCGCAGTATCAAGTGCCACACAACAGACTTCCAGACAGAGACAGCTTCCACAGTCAGGCCATCAGGCTGCTGAACAAGGGTGTAGAGCATATAAAAATGTATGTTTGATTACATTAATTTATATATATATTGCTCTTTTTCTGTGCTAATATATTGCATTTTATATATGGACTTTTATATTTTTATATGTTTAACTTTATACAGTTTGTACTTATTTTTAATTATATTATTTATTTATTTTTTGTTTTATAACTGCTGTCTGTCATCGGGTATTGCACATAAGATTTTCACCCATTGCTTATACTAGTATAAACTTTGATGTGACAATAAACTTGACTTGACTATAACATATATGTTAACCACTACCCCTAACCATTACCTCTCACCCTAACCCTTACCTCTAACCTTTAACCCATAACCCCTAACTCCAAACCCTTACATATAACCCATAACCCTTAACCATTACCCCTAACCATTACCTCTCACCCTAACCCTTACCTATAACCTTTAACCCCTAACTCCAAACCCTTACACATAACCCATAACCCTTACCTCTAACCTTGAACCCCAAACCTCTTCCATCCCTCCAGCCCTCATAACCTAAATCATCAGGCCCTAACCAGTCTTTAACTTCTTTAAAGTGTTTAACTGGTTTAACTGGTTTAACTGGTTTAACTGATTTAACTGATTTAACTGGTTTAACTGGTTTAACTGGTTTAACTTGTTGAACTTATTTTTACGTATTTAACTTATGTAACCTATTTAACATATTAAACTTGTTAAACTTGTTAAACTTGTAAAACTTGTAAAACTTGTAAAACTTGTAAAACTTGTAAAACTTGTGAAACTTGTTTGCCTTGTTTACCTTGTTTGCCTTGTTTGCCTTGTTTACCTTGTTTACCTTGTTTGCCTTGTTTACCTTGTTTGCCTTGTTTGCCTTGTTTACCTTGTTTACCTTGTTTACCTTGTTTGCCTTGTTTACCTTGTTTGCCTTGTTTACCTTGTTTGCCTTGTTTACCTTGTTTACCTTGTTTGCCTTGTTTACCTTGTTTGCCTTGTTTACCTTGTTTACCTTGTTTGCCTTGTTTACCTTGTTTACCTTGTTTGCCTTGTTTACCTTGTTTACCTTGTTTGCCTTGTTTGCCTTGTTTACCTTGTTTGCCTTGTTTACCTTGTTTACCTTGTTTACCTTGTTTGCCTTGTTTACCTTGTTTACCTTGTTTACCTTGTTTGCCTTGTTTGCCTTGTTTACCTTGTTTGCCTTGTTTACCTTGTTTACCTTGTTTGCCTTGTTTGCCTTGTTTACCTTGTTTGCCTTGTTTACCTTGTTTACCTTGTTTACCTTGTTTACCTTGTTTGCCTTGTTTACCTTGTTTACCTTGTTTGCCTTGTTTACCTTGTTTACCTTGTTTGCCTTGTTTACCTTGTTTGCCTTGTTTGCCTTGTTTGCCTTGTTTACCTTGTTTGCCTTGTTTACCTTGTTTACCTTGTTTACCTTGTTTGCCTTGTTTACCTTGTTTACCTTGTTTGCCTTGTTTACCTTGTTTGCCTTGTTTGCCTTGTTTGCCTTGTTTACCTTGTTTGCCTTGTTTGCCTTGTTTGCCTTGTTTACCTTGTTTGCCTTGTTTACCTTGTTTACCTTGTTTACCTTGTTTGCCTTGTTTGCCTTGTTTACCTTGTTTACCTTGTTTGCCTTGTTTACCTTGTTTGCCTTGTTTGCCTTGTTTACCTTGTTTACCTTGTTTGCCTTGTTTGCCTTGTTTGCCGTGCCTAACGTGTTTGACTTTTTTCCCTTATTTGACTTGTTTGTCTTGTTGAACTTGTCTAACTTGTTTAACTGTTTACCTTGTCTTCTACACTCATTACAGTTAGTGCACTGTTCTGCACTGTATTGCACTGTATTCATGATGCTGCTGCACTGCTAGCACTTTAAAATTCAACACATATACATATTGTGTAGGGTATTGTTATAGTATTGTGTTGTATAGTATATGTATAGTACATAGTATAGTATTTAGTGTTGTTTATAGCATATAGTGTAGTTTATCATAGGTAGATAGGTGTATAGTGTTGTTTATAGTATAGTATTGTTTATTATATTATAGTATTGAATAGTCTAGTATAGTATTGTTTTAGAAATTCATACTGGGGACTAAGCAACCATTGCACATTCCACAGCAAACATCTTAAATTCTACAATCGTAACTTTTGCTTAACCTGTCTTTAACTTGTCTAACCTGTGTCTTACCTGTGTCTTACCTGTGTCTTACCTGTGTCTTACCTGTGTCTTACCTGTGTCTAAACCTTTGTCTAACCTGTCTTTATGTTGTTTAACTTGTGTAATTTGTTTAACTTGTGTTTTTCCTGTTTTTAACCTGTGTTTAAACCTGAAGTTGTATAACTATACCCTGTAACTGTGTTTTAGACCTCGGGCCTCTGAACATGGCCTCTATTGAAGATGAGGATGAGGTGCTGGTGGAGGTTGACCCTCCCAAACCCAAACGCAAGAAAATTGCTACACTGAAGGTTGGAGACATGTCAGCCTTAACGTTATCAAAACTGTGACTAACGTTACTAACGATACTACTGTAACGTTACGAACAAAACTACTTTAACGTTACTAACAATACTACTGTAAAGTTACTAACGATACTACTGTACAGCAGTGGCGAAGCGTGTCTATCACAACTGGACCTTCTGTAGACCAGGGGTTCCCAAACTGTTCAGCCTGCGACCCCCAAAATAACAGACTGGAGACTGGCGACCCCCCACTATCACCGTCCGACGGGGGGGGGGGTAATCGCGATCGCGAACATTGTGTGTGGCTTTTATTCAATGATGATACTGTCGTGAATCTGTGGGAATCAGAATTCCTTTATTTGTCACTTACGTTATTATTAACAATAATAATAATAATACAAATGATAAAAAATAAATAAAAAATAATAATAATAAAATAAAAAATAAAAAAACCTCATGGGTCACATCAAGAGGATTCTGAAATCATCTCGCGACCCCCCCCCCCCCTCGGGGTCCCGCGCACCCCCCCCCCCCCCCCTCGGGGTCCCGCGACCCCCACTTTGGGAACCCCTGCTGTAGACCACCACGTAACGTTACCATCAATGCTATCATAGTGTTACCAACCATAATATCATAAAGTTACCAACAATACTACCATAGGAGTTCATAACCCTAACCCTAACACAACTGCAAGCTTTGCTAAATATAAATGATAAATCTCAACAAATACTATATGTCATAGACAACAAGATTAACATTGTGTACATGTATGCGTATGTATTCAATGTTTATACATGTTATAGTATGTATGTTACTTCATGGTTCCAGGTTTATTCTGCCGATCTGGAGTCAGAGTTCACACAGTTTCAGGACTGGTTGCAGATCTTTCCTCTGCATAAAGGAAAGGTTGACGATGACGATGACGAAGGTGAAGAAGAGAGGCTGATGGGAAAATATAAGGTAGGGGGATAGATGATTATAGACCAGTATATTCTAGAAGAGTAAATGCTATATTTTACATTTACAGAACATTAATATAATGGAGGGGGATAGATGATGATAAACCAGTTTATTCTAGAAGAGTAAATGCCATATTCTAGAAATGTAAATATGTTCTAGAATGGTTAGGGTTAGGGTTGGTACGTCTCACTTCCCGTATTCTGTATGTCTCTTCCTGTTTTCTGTCTGTCTCACTTCCTGTATTGTGTGTATCTTCCTGTATTTTGTCTGTCTCTGTCTCCTGTATTCTGTCTGTCTCACTTCCTGTATTCTGTATGTCTCACTTCCTATATTGTGTATGTCTCTCTTCCTATATTCTGTCTGTCTCACTTCCTGTATTCTGTATGTCTCTCGTCCTGTATTCTGTCTCTCACTTCCTGTATTCTGTATGCCTCACTTCCTGTATTCTGTCTGTCTCACTTCCTGTATTCTTTCTGTCTCACTTCCTGTAGGGCACTTTCCTCATCTATCCCATCAACTCGGCTGAGGAAGACAGAAGACTTCAGATCCCCAAAGGAATTCCTCAGAACTCACCTCTCAAAGTACTGGTCAGAGTCTATGTGATTAAGGTAAACAGTACTAGGAACACAGTACTACAATTCTAGGAACACATTACATACTACAGTACTAGGATTACAGTACTAGGACAACATTTATACAGTACTAGGACTACAGGGGTAGGAGGGAATGGGGAGTAAGCTGTTAGAACCCAATGAGACCGGCAAGCCAAATGTGCCAGAGAACCCAGAAAACGAGACAGGACACCCAAAACAACGGATAATGTCTTTACTGAAAGATCCACAAACTCAAAAACAACAGGGTAGGGTTGGATAGGTTACGAGGTATGGTCGACACGGGGAGATGGTCCAGAGGGTGGAACGCGGAGAGGGTCCTTGGAGCAGGGGGGGGTAGGACGAGACGCGACGTAGTCGGAGCTGGAGACAGGATCTCGAGTAGGAGGGAGCCATAAAGTTCTCAACATGGTTCTCAAGGGCAGAAGGTCCTCAATGATCAAGCCCCGACGTCGGTCTTCGGCAGCCTTAAGAAGGGTAGATCCCATCGATTAGTACTTGTTGCATGGCAAATAAAAATCAGTACCCATTACTACAACCACAGTATTATGACCACAGTACCCATTACTACAGTACTATGACCACAGTAATACAACCACTGTAGAGTATGTGGTGAAGGTTTACTGTCCTATATGTGTTGTAATGTATTTTTTTTAACTACTTCTTTTATCCCGAGGGAAATGAGTTGTCTGCATTTGACCCATCCTAGTGTTAGGAGCAGTGGGCAGCCATTAGTACAGCGCCCGGGGAGCAGTGTAGGGGGTGCCTTGCTCAAGGGCACTTAGGCAGTAACCTGGTGTTTCCGGGTCTTGAACCGGCGACCTTGCGGCTCCCATGCCAAGTCCTTATCCACTGAGCTACTGCCCCCATGTGTATGTATGTGTATGTGTATGTGTTGTCCTATATGTGTTGTCCTATATGTGTAGTCCTATATGTGTTGTCATATATGTGTTGTCCTATATGTGTAGTCTTATATGTGTTGTCATATATGTGTTGTCCTATATGTGTTGTCCTATATGTGTTGTCATATATGTGTTGTAATGCATGTGTTGTCCTATATGTGTTGTAATGTATGTGTTGTCCTATATGTGTTGTCCTATATGCGTTGTCATATATGTGTTGTAATGCATGTGTTGTCCTATATGTGTTGTAATGTGTGTGTTGTCCTATATGTGTTGTCCTATATGTGTTGTCCTATATGTGTTGTTCTATATGTGTTGTCCTATATGTGTTGTCCTATATGTGTTGTAATGTATGTGTTGTCCTATATGTGTTGTTCTATATGTGTTGTAATGTATGTGTTGTCCTATATGTGTTGTTCTATATGTGTTGTCTTATATGTGTTGTCCTATATGTGTTGTCCTATATGTGTTGTAATGTATGTGTTGTTCTATATGTGTTGTTCTATATGTGTTGTCCTATATGTGTTGTCCTATATGTGTTGTAATGTATGTGTTGTAATGTATGTGTTGTCCTATATGTGTTGTTCTATATGTGTTGTCCTATATGTGTTGTTCTATATGTGTTGTCCTATATGTGTTGTCCTACATGTGTTGTAATGTATGTGTTGTCCTATATGTGTTGTAATGTATGTGTTGTCCTATATGTGTTGTCCTATATGTGTTGTTCTATATGTGTTGTCCTATATGTGTAGTCTTATATGTGTTGTCCTATATGTGTTGTCCTATATGTGTTGTCCTATATGTGTTGTTCTATATGTGTTGTCCTATATGTGTTGTCCTACATGTGTTGTAATGTATGTGTTGTCCTATATGTGTTGTCCTATATGTGTTGTAATGTATGTGTTGTCCTATATGTGTTGTCCTATATGTGTTGTCCTATATGTGTAGTCTTATATGTGTTGTCCTATATGTGTTGTCCTATGTGTTGTTCTATATGTGTTGTCCTATATGTGTTGTCCTATATGTGTAGTCTTATATGTGTTGTCCTATATGTGTTGTCCTATATGTGTTGTTCTATATGTGTTGTCCTATATGTGTTGTCCTATATGTGTTGTCCTATATGTGTTGTAATGTATGTGTTGTCCTATATGTGTAGTCCTATATGTGTTGTCCTATACGTGTTGTTCTATATGTGTTGTCCTATATGTGTTGTCCTATATGTGTTGTCCTATATGTGTAGTCCTATATGTGTAGTCTTATATGTGTTGTCCTATATGTGTTGTTGTGTATGTGTTGTCCTATATGTGTAGTCCTATATGTGGTGTAATATATTGTCCTATATGTCCTCAGGCTACAGGTCTAGCCCCTGCTGACATCAATGGTAAAGCTGATCCTTATCTGGTGTTGAAGGTCGGCCAGCAGAAGCTGAGCACCAAAGAAAACTACATTACCAAGCAGCTGAACCCGGTGTTTGGAGAGTCAGTACCTGTCTATCTGCTCCCTGTCTGTCTGTTTGGAGAGTTAGAACCTGTCTATCTGCTCCCTGTCCATCTCCCTGTCTGTCTGTTTGGAGAGTTAGAACCTGTCTATCTGCTCCCTGTCCAGCTCCCTGTCTGTCTGTTTGGAGAGTTAGTACCTGTCTGCTTATTCTCTGTCCAGCTCCCTGTCTGTCTGTTTGGAGAGTTAGTACCTGTCTATCTGCTCCCTGTCTGTCTGTTTGGAGAGTTAGTACCTGTCTATCTGCTCCCTGTCCAGCTCCCTGTCTGTCTGTTTGGAGAGTTAGTACCTGTCTATCTGCTCCCTGTCTGTCTGTTTGGAGAGTTAGTACCTATCTATCTGCTCCCTGTCCATCTCCCTGTCTGTCTGTTTGGAGAGATAGTACCTGTCTGTCTTCTCCCTGTCCATCTCCCTGTCTGTCTGTTTGGAGAGTTAGTACCTGTCTGTCTTCTCTCTGTCCAGCTCCCAGTCTGTCTGTTTGGAGAGTTAGTACCTGTCTGTCTTCTCTCTGTCCAGCTCCCTGTCTGTCTACCAGGGGTTGTGTTAGGCTAAATATGACTCCCTCTGGACATTCAGGCCGGTTAAAAAAATAAGTAGTGTTTTTTTGTTTTAATGTGTCATTCATCATACTTAACACTAATGTAATACTTATGATGTGTCATTCATCATATGACCTAGTTGTAATACTAATGTAACGCTAATGATGTCATTCATCACACAGCCTAGTTGTAACACTAATGTAACACTAATGATCTCATTAATCACACAGCCTAGTTGTAACACTAATGTAACACTAATGAGGTCATTCATCATATGACCTAGTTGTAATACTAATGTCACACTATGATGTGTCATTCATCACACAGCCTAGTTGTAACACTAATGTAACACTAATGATGTGTCATTCATCACGCGGCCTAGTTGTAACACTAATGTAACACTAATGATGTGTCATTCATCATGCGGCCTAGTTGTAACACTAATGTAACACTAATGATGTGTCATTCATCATGCGGCCTAGTTGTAACACTAATGTAACACTAATGATGTGTCATTCATCATGCGGCCTAGTTGTAACACTAATGTAACACTAATGATGTGTCATTCATCATGCGGCCTAGTTGTAACACTAATGTAACACTAATGATGTGTCATTCATCACGCGGCCTAGTTGTAACACTAATGAAACACTAATGATGTGTCATTCATCATGCGGCCTAGTTGTAACACTAATGTAACACTAATGATGTGTCATTCATCATGCGGCCTAGTTGTAACACTAATGAAACACTAATGATGTGTCATTCATCATGCGGCCTAGTTGTAACACTAATGTAACACTAATGATGTCATTCATTATATGACCTAGTTGTAACACTAATGTAACACTAATTATGTCATTCATCATACAGCCTATAGCTGTAACATTATAGCTGTCATTTTTTGGTACAAACCAAATGTGATTTTAATGTACTGTAATTCATCAGATTATGCAAAGCTGTTATTTTAAATGTTGTATTATGAATTTATTAATACTTTATTATTAATTGTTCAAATAGTTTTCACTCCAAAATATTATACTATGCTGTTTAGTAAGTTGTTACATAAATATAATACTATGTTGAAACATAACTTGTTAGGCTACATCATTAAATGTAATGCTATGTTGTAACATTTGTTGTTACATCATTAAATATAATACTATGTTGCAACATCATTTGTTACATCATTAAATATTATACTATGTTGTAACATAACTTGTAAGGCAACATCATTAAATATAATACTATGTAACATAACTTGTTACATCATTAAATATGTTTTAGTTCATCGTTTGTTGTTTTCCGTGTGTTTTGGTTTATCGTATGTTTTAGTTTATCTGTATTTTTTAGTTGATCTGTATGTTTTAGTTCATCTGTATGTTTTAGTTTATCTGATGTTTTATCTGTGTATTTTTAGGGTTTTCGACATCACTGTGTCGTTTCCACTGGAGACGGAGCTTGTTGTCATGGTGATGGATCACGACCTAATTGGTTCTGATGATGTAATCGGGGAGACAAAGTTGGACCTTGAAAACCGTTTCTACAGCCGACATCTGGCTTGCTGTGGTCTGGCCCAGTACTACAACAAGTCAGTACACGAAACACACACACACACACACACACCCACCACTTAAACCTAGTTAGTTAAACCTAGTTAAGTTATCATCACTGCCATAGTGGCCCAACACTCTACTAACCCTTTTCTATCAACTTAACCCTCATTAATTTGTATCAGCCTAACCCTAAACGTGTCTGTGCTTATCCAGCGATGGCTATAATAAGTGGCGTGATGCCATGAACCCATCAACTATTTTGGCTGAACTCTGTCGGAAAAGTGGCATAACATCACCGGAATACAGACCTTCAGAAGTGAAAGTCCTCAACAAGATCTTCAAAATCCCTCCGGATGCTATTCCTGAAGGTAAGGGTTAGTTTGTTAGTGAGTGGGGCTGTAATGATTCAGTTGAGTCATGGTTAACGTCTCAACATGTTGCCTGAAGGCTATATAGAGTTAGTGAGTGAGTAAGTCATTATTTAGGTAGGTTCAGAGAGTTAGTGAGTGAGTTAGTAGTTGTTTAGGTAGGTAAAGAGAGTTAGTTAGTGAGTGAGTAGTTGTTTATGTAGGTTCAGAGACTAAGTAAGTGAGTTAGTAGTTGTTTTGGTAGGATCAGAGAGTTAGCAAGTGAGTTAATAGTTGTTTAGGTAGGTTCAGAGAGTTAGTGAGTGAGTTAGTCATTATTAAGGTAGGTTCAGAGAGTTAGTAAGTGAGTTAGTAGTTGTAAAGGTAGATTCAGAGAGTTTGTAAGTGGATAAGTAGTTGTTTAGGTATGTTCAGAGAGTAATGGCCCTGTCACACCTTGAGGATTTAGCCAGCGTATGCCAACGTATCAAATTTTCTCTAAAACGCAGGCATACGCTGAACTATGTTATGGTAATCTCCCATCTGGACTACAGCAACTCCTTGCTGGCATCCCCGTGTCTGCCATCAGACCCCTAGAGCTCGTTCAGAAAGCTGCAGCTAAGCTCTCCCACACATCTACCCTTCTCCGGTCTCTACACTGGCTCCCTGTAGCTTCTCCATCCAGTTCAAGACCCTGGTCTCTACAGGGCAGTGAAAGGAACAGCTCCTGCCTACCTCCTGCTGGCTGGCGCCTTGCATGGCTGACTCCGCTGTTGGTGGATGAATGAATGTGTGTTTGAATGAATGTGTGTATGAATGTGTGTATGAATGAATGTGTGTATGAATGAGTGTATCGATGTGTGTATGAATGGGTGAGTGTGAGGCTTGGCCACTGTATACTATCATTGGCCACTGGTTACAAAAGCGCTATATAAATGCAGTCCATTGACCACTTTGCTCTGCTACCTCTGGTCGTCTGTTGCCCCTTAACTCAGGGGCCGCTGGGGCCGATGATATTACTATGATATTATGATAGTATTGGGATATTATGATAGTATTAGGATATTATGGTAGTATTATTATATTATAAAAATATTGTGATATTATGATAGAATTATTATATTATAATAGTATTGGGATATGATGAGTCACAACTCTTCTCTGTCCTGTTCCTACAGTGGTGGAAAGCACTGATGTAGTATAGTATTAGTAGTAGTATAGTAATAATATATTAGTAGTATAGTAGTAGTATAGTGGTAGTATTGTAGTAGTATAGTGGTAGTATAGTAGTAATATATTAGTAGTATAGTAGTAATATAGTAGTAGTATAGTAGTAAAATTGTAGTAGTATAGTGGTAGTATAGTAGTAATATATTAGTAGTATAGTAGTAATATAGTAGTAGTAAAATAGTAGTAGTATAGTGGTAGTATAGTGGTAGTATAGTAGTAGTATAGTGGTAGTATAGTAGTAATATATTATTAGTATAGTAGTAGTATAGTGGTAGTATAGTGGTAGTATAGTAGTAATATATTAGTAGTGGTATAGTAGTAGTATAGTAGTAGTATAGTGGTAGTATAGTAGTAGTATAGTGGTAGTATCGTAGTAATATATTAGTAGTATAGTAGTAGTATAGTGGTAGTATAGTAGTATTATAGTGGTAGCATAGTAGTAATATATTAGTAGTGGTATAGTAGTATAGTAGTATTATAGTGGTAGTATTGTAGTAGTATAGTGGTAGTATCGTAGTAATATATTAGTAGTATAGTAGTAGTATAGTAGTAGTATAGTGGTAGTATAGTAGTATTATAGTGGTAGTATAGTAGTAATATATTAGTAGTGGTATAGTAGTATAGTAGTATTATAGTGGTAGTATTGTAGTAGTATAGTGGTAGTATCGTAGTAGTATAGTGGTAGTATAGTAGTAGTATAGTGGTAGTATAGTAGTAGTATTATAGTAGTAGTATAGTAGTAAAATTGTAGTAGTATAGTGGTAGTATAGTAGTAATATGTTAGTAGTATAGTGGTAGTACAGTAGTAGTATAGTGGTAGTATAGTAGTAGTAGTATAGTAGTATTATAGTAGTAGTATAGTAGTAATATAGTAGTAGTATAGTAGTACAATTGTAGTAGTATAGTGGTAGTATAGTAGTAATATATTAGTAGTATAGTAGTACAATTGTAGTAGTATAGTAGTAGTATAGTAGTAATATATTTGTAGTATAGTAGTAATATAGTAGTAGTATAGTGGTAGTATAGTAGTATTATAGTGGTAGTATAGTAGTAATATATTAGTAGTGGTATAGTAGTAGTATAGTAGTATAGTGGTAGTATAGTAGTGATATAGTAGTAGTATAGTGGTAGTATAGTAGTAGTATAGTGGTAGTATAGTAGTATTATAGTGGTAGTATAGTAGTAATATATTAGTAGTGGTATAGTAGTAGTATATTTGTAGTATAGTAGTAATATAGTAGTAGTATAGTGGTAGTATAGTAGTATTATAGTGGTAGTATAGTAGTAATATATTAGTAGTGGTATAGTAGTAGTATAGTAGTATTATAGTGGTAGTATAGTAGTGATATAGTAGTAGTATAGTAGTAGTATATTAGTAGTATAGTAGTAATATATTAGTAGTGGTATAGTAGTAGTATAGTAGTATTATAGTGGTAGTATAGTAGTAGTATAGTAGTAGTATAGTAGAAGTATATTAGTAGTATAGTAGTAGTATAGTAGTAGTATAGTGGTAGTATAGTAGTAGTATAGTAGTAATATATCAGTAGTATAGTGGTAGTATAGTAGTAGTATAGTGGTAGTATAGTAGAAGTATATTAGTAGTATAGTAGTAGTATAGTGGTAGTATAGAAGAAGTATATTAGTAGTATAGTAGTAGTATAGTAGTAGTATAGTGGTAGTATAGTGGCTATTCCTTTACTTAATTATAGCCACTGCCCCAGCGATAGAAGAGTTGTTTTAACGCACCTTTGTCGTAGATCCGGGCGCCGTACGAATGTTCATTGTTTGGAAATAATAAACTCAAATATTTCAAACTCAAATATCCTACCAAAACGTTGTAGGCCAGCGCAATATACAAACTATGTTCATGTGTGTGTGTTTGTGTGTGAAAGGTAGAAAGTAGATGATAGATGTATGTGGATGTATGTGTATGTGTATGTAGGTGATTCAAAATAGAAGATGTTTAAAAAACTGTGTTTGCTCTCAACTAAAGCTAGGACTCCATAATCCCGGCACAAACATTTTCCACTTCCCTTTGTTAACTTGCACCACCCCTGATTACTATGGGTGTGGCCAAGTTGCCAATCAATCGGTGGCCCAGCTGTCGATCAGCTGTCGATCAAATCAGTAGATCTGATATATAGTAGAACAAAACAAATTATAATTATTCGTTTTTAGGTAAACAAAAACGCTATTTGGCTCCTACAGGTAGTATAGTAGTAGTATAGTAGTAGTATAGTGGTAGTATAGTAGTAATATATCAGTAGTATAGTAGTAGTATAGTGGTAGTATAGTAGAAGTATATTAGTAGTATAGTAGTAGTATAGTGGTAGTATAGTAGTAGTATATTAGTAGTATAGTGGTAGTATAGTAGAAGTATAGTAGTAGTATAGTGGTAGTATAGTAGTAATATATCAGTAGTATAGTGGTAGTATAGTAGTAGTATAGTAGTAGTATAGTGGTAGTATAGTAGTATTATAGTGGTAGTATAGTAGTAATATATTAGTAGTGGTATAGTAGTATTATAGTGGTAGTATTGTAGTAGTATAGTGGTAGTATCGTAGTAGTATAGTAGTATTATAGTGGTAGTATAGTAGTAGTATAGTGGTAGTATGGTAGTAGTATAGTGGTAGTATAGTGGTAGTATAGTAGTAGTATTATAGTAGTAGTATAGTAGTAAAATTGTAGTAGTATAGTGGTAGTATAGTAGTAATATGTTAGTAGTATAGTGGTAGTACAGTAGTAGTATAGTGGTAGTATAGTGGTAGTATAGTAGTAGTAGTATAGTAGTATTATAGTAGTAGTATAGTAGTAAAATTGTAGTAGTATAGTGGTAGTATAGTAGTAATATGTTAGTAGTACAGTAGTAGTATAGTGGTAGTATAGTAGTAGTAATATAGTAGTAGTATAGTAGTACAATTGTAGTAGTATAGTGGTAGTATAGTAGTAATATATTAGTAGTATAGTAGTACAATTGTAGTAGTATAGTAGTAAAATTGTAGTAGTATAGTAGTAATATATTTGTAGTATAGTAGTAATATAGTAGTAGTATAGTAGTAGTATAGTAGTATTATAGTGGTAGTATAGTAGTAATATATTAGTAGTAGTATAGTAGTATTATAGTGGTAGTATAGTAGTGATATAGTAGTAGTATAGTAGTAGTATAGTAGTAGTATAGTGGTAGTATAGTAGTATTATAGTGGTAGTATAGTAGTAATATATTAGTAGTGGTATAGTAGTAGTATAGTAGTAATATAGTAGTAGTATAGTAGTAGTATAGTGGTAGTATAGTAGTATTATAGTGGTAGTATAGTAGTAATATATTAGTAGTGGTATAGTAGTAGTATAGTAGTATTATAGTGGTAGTATAGTAGTGATATAGTAGTAGTATAGTAGTAGTATATTAGTAGTATAGTGGTAGTATAGTAGTAATATATTAGTAGTGGTATAGTAGTAGTATAGTAGTATTATAGTGGTAGTATAGTAGTAGTATAGTAGAAGTATATTAGTAGTATAGTAGTAGTATAGTGGTAGTATAGTAGTAGTATAGTAGTAATATATCAGTAGTATAGTGGTAGTATAGTGGTAGTATAGTAGAAGTATAGTAGTAGTATAGTGGTAGTATAGAAGAAGTATATTAGTAGTATAGTAGTAGTATAGTGGTATTATAGTGGCTATTCCTTTACTTAATTATAGCCACTGCCCCAGCGATAGAAGAGTTGTTTTAACGCACCTTTGTCGTAGATCCGGGCACCGTACGAATGTTCATTGTTTGGAAATAATAAACTCAAATATTTCAAACTCAAATATCCTACCAAAACGTTGTAGGCCAGCGCAATATACAAACTATGTTCATGTGTGTGTGTTTGTGTGTGAAAGGTAGAAAGTAGATGATAGATGTATGTGGATGTATGTGTATGTGTATGTAGGTGATTCAAAATAGAAGATGTTTAAAAAACTGTGTTTGCTCTCAACTAAAGCTAGGACTCCATAATCCCGGCACAAACATTTTCCACTTCCCTTTGTTAACTTGCACCACCCCTGATTACTATGGGTGTGGCCAAGTTGCCAATCAATCGGTGGCCCAGCTGTCGATCAGCTGTCGATCAAATCAGTAGATCTGATATATAGTAGAACAAAACAAATTATAATTATTCGTTTTTAGGTAAACAAAAACGCTATTTGGCTCCTACAGGTAGTATAGTAGTAGTATAGTAGTAGTATAGTAGTAGTATAGTGGTAGTATAGTAGTAATATATCAGTAGTATAGTAGTAGTATAGTGGTAGTATAGTAGAAATATATTAGTAGTATAGTAGTAGTATAGTAGTAGTATAGTGGTAGTATAGTAGTAGTATATTAGTAGTATAGTGGTAGTATATTAGTAGTATAGTGGTAGTATAGTGGTAGTATAGTGGTAGTATAGTAGTAATATATCAGTAGTATATTAGTAGTATAGTAGTAGTATAGTGGTAGTATAGTAGTAGTATAGTAGTAGTATAGTAGAAGTATAGTAGTAGTATACTAGTAGTATAGTGGTAGTATAGTAGAAGTATATTAGTAGTATAGTAGTAGTATAGTAGTAAAATGAATGAACTCCGTGCTGATGTCAGGACAGCAGAGTCATTGCCCATCCTCCGCCGCAGACTAAAAATCTTAAACTCTATCACCTGATGATGAGGATGATGAGGATGATGATAGTGGGGATGAAGATGATGATGAGGATGATAGTGATGATGATAGGGATGTGGTGATGATCAAGTCAAGTCAAGTTTATTGTCACTTCACAGTTCAAAGTATTCAAAGTATAAAGCAGTGAGTGAAAATCTTATGTGCAATACCCGACGACAGACAGCAGTTATAAAAATAAGATAGAAATAGAATAAAACAGAATAGAATAAAATAAAAATGCAATTTATAAAATGCAATATATCGGCACAGAAAAAGAGCAATATGTATATATAACTCAATGTAATAAAATATACATTGTTATATGCTATACGCCCTTGTTCAGCAGCCTGATGGCCTGACTGTGGAAGCTATCTCTGAGTCTATTTGTGCGGCACTTGATACTGCGGTATCGCCTGGCTGACGTATGTGGTACAGTGAGTGGCTGGGGTGGGCATTGTCTTTTATGATGCGTTTGGCCTTGGCCACGCACCGCTGGTTGTATATATCCAGGAGGGCGGGGAGCTCACCTCCAACGATATACTGGGCCGTCCGCACCACCCTTTGAAGCGCTCTGCGCTCGAGTGCGGTGCAGTTCCCGTACCGGGCAGTGATACACCCTGTAAGAACACTCTCGATGGTGCCGGTATAGAATGTTCTCAGGATGCGGGGGCCCATGCTGAATTTGACGCCTGAGGAAATACTGTAGTCCACAAACAGCATTCGCACATAACAGTTCTTTCCCTCCAGGTGGGAAAGGGCAGTGTGGAGGGCCATGGCAATTGCGTTGTCCGTGGATCTGTTTTGACTTGACGATATGCAAATTGCCATGGGTCCAGCGTGGCAGGTAACACGGAGCAAATAAAGTCCTTGACCAACCTCTCAAAGCATTTGCTGACAATCAACGTGAGGGCTACAGGTCTATAGTCGTTCAGGCATGTTACCTTGGGTTGTTTAGGGACAGGCACGATGGTGGACATCTTGAAGAGGGAGATGATGATAGTATGGACGTGGTGATGATGATGATGATGATGATGATGATGATGATGATGATAGTATGGACGTGGTGATGATGATGATGATGATAGTATGGACGTGGTGATGATGATGATGATGATGATTATGATGGAGGTAATGATGATGATGAGGATGTGATGAAGGTGATGAGGATGTGATGATGGTGAAGGTGATGATGATGATGATGATGATGATGATGATGATGATGATGATGGTCCCAGACCTGCTGAAGAAGAACCAGAGGACGGCTGAGGAGGAGGCTGAGGTGGAGGAGCATGCGGCTCTCAGCGTGTTGCATCACTGGGGGGAGATGAGGGAGTTCCTCCCTGGAGCGTGTTCTCTGGTCCCAGAGCACGTGGAGGTTCGCTCTCTGATGAGCCACGACAAGCCAGGCTTACCGCAGGTACACAAACACACACACATGCTGCAGATAGCTCACATGTTCCACTGTGGTTGATATTATCATGATTTTATTATTATTACTACTATATTTCAGGGTTATCTCCACATGTGGGTAGACATGTTTCCGACTGATGTCCCAGCCCCTCCTCCTGTCAACATCAAACCCCGCCAGCCCATGCAGTATGTTTCCATGACTACACATCTAATCCTAACCTTTAAAGTACGGAGATAAAATACCTGTGACCTGACCCTTAAACTACAGAGATAAAGGACTTGTGACCTGACCCTTAAACTACTGAGATAAAGGACATGTGACTTGACCCTTAAACTACTGAGATAAAGGACTTGTGACATGACCCTTAAACCACTGAGCTAAAGGACTTGTAACCTGACCCTTAAACTACTGAGATAAAGGACTTGTGACCTGACCCTTAAACTACTGAGATAAAGGACTTGTGACCTGACCCTTAAACTACTGAGATAAAGGACTTGTGACATGACCCTTAAACTACTGAGATAAAGGACATGTGACCTGCCCCTAAACTACTGAGATAAATTACATGTGACCTGACCCTTAAACTACTGAGATAAAGGACATGTGACCTGACCCTTAAACTACTGAGATAAAGGACATGTGACCTGACCCTTAAAATACTGAGCTGAATGACTTGTGATCTGACCCTTAAACTACTGAGATAAAGGACATGTGACCTGTCCCTTAAACTACTGAGATAAAGGACTTGTGACCCTTAAACTAATTTGTTGAGACCTGTTTAGTCCTGTTTAGACCAGTTGAGTCCTGTTTAGACCAGTTGAGTCCTGTTTAGACCAGTTGGCTTCTGTTAAGGCCAGTTGAGTCTTGTTTAGACCAGTTGACTCCTGTTTAGACCAATTGACTGCTGTTTAGACCAGTTGAGTCATGTTTAGACCAGTTGAGTCCTGTTTAGACCAGTTGAGTCTTGCTTAGATCAGTTGAGTCCTGTTAAGAACAGTTGAGCCTGTTAAGAACAGTTGAGTCTTGCTTAGATCAGTTGAGTCCTGTTAAAAACAGTTGAGTCCTGTTAAAAACAGTTGAGTCCTGTTAAGAACAGTTGAGTCCTGTTAAAAACAGTTGAGTCCTGTTAAGAACAGTTGAGTCTTGCTTAGATCAGTTGAGTCCTGTTTAGACCAGTTGAGTCCTGTTAAGAACAGTTGAGTCCTGTTAAGAACAGTTGAGTCCTGTTAAAAACAGTTGAGTCCTGTTAAGAACAGTTGAGTCTTGCTTAGATCAGTTGAGTCCTGTTTAGACCAGTTGAGTCCTGTTTAGACCAGTTGAGTCCTGTTAAGAACAGTTGAGTCCTGTTAAGAACAGTTGAGTCTTGCTTAGATCAGTTGAGTCCTGTTTAGACCAGTTGAGTCCTGTTAAGAACAGTTGAGTCCGGTTTAGACCAGTTGAGTCCTGGACCGGTGACCTAAAAGGATCGGTATAATAACATTTGAAAAATGAAAATTTGGAATAATATCAAACTAAACTGGTTTGCTTTGATTCTAGCCTTCATATATATATATATATATATATATATATATATATATCAGTGGCGAAGCGTGTCTATCACAACTGGACCTTCTGTAGACCAGGGGTTCCCCAACTTTTCAGCCCCCCCCCCCCCCACTATCACCGGAGGGACTGAAACATTAAAAACAACGTGTGCGCAGATCTTCACCATCGAGAACATCGTGAAGTCCAAGGGGGGGGTAATCGTGATATTGAAAATTGTGTGTGGCTTTTTTTTCAGCTGCAAATGATACTGTCGTGAATCTGTCGGAATCAAAATTCCTTTATTCGTCACCCGTACATATATAAAAATATCTATGTTATTATTAACAATAAAAACCTCATGGTCACATCAAGAGGATTCTGAAATCATCTCGCGACCCCCCCCCCCCCTCGGGGTCCCGCGCACCCCCCCCCTCGGGGTCCCGCGACCCCCACTTTGGGAACCCCTGCTGTAGACCACCACCCCCACCATCACCACCACCATTCGAAAATTCAGTTGTTCTAGTCAGACGGACGTCACGGAGGAGTCACTTTATGCCTTATCTCATTTAGGAAGATCAGATTGTCGCAGCCAATTCCCAAGTGTACCATAGTTGTGTCCATGTAGTGAAGTAACAGACCATCACACACAGGCTATCGGTTAAAGGGACGGTCTAACACGCTTCACGTGAAAAGGCTTAACGTAACTTTGGAACTTTAAGTTCCAAAATAGCGATCAATAATCACCAAATGTCTCTGGCATATGTCTTGTCATTAGCACTTTCACCTGTCAAAATGAAAGTGAAAAGGTGAAAGTGCTAATGACAAAACATATGCAAATTAGGTGATTATTGATCGTGGTTTTGTAACTCTTAGTTACGTTAAGTCTTTTCACGTTAAGCGATGCAAAGAAAGATCAAGTCAAAACTCTCAATTCAAATGCACAACAATGCTTAACAAACCCAAGACAGCCATTAACTAATCAGTCAACAAGTGTGTGGGAACAAAATGCACCAACCAGCTCAACGAGACGCAACACTGAGACAAAACCAGCAAAGACAAATGAGTGTCACTCACCAATGATGTTCACTGAAAGACCAAATCCATTCTCCTGTCCTTCTGGATGGTTCGACCACCATCAGGTCATAAAGATGATCGCTTTTCAGATCCAAAATAAGTTCCAATTCCCTGCTCTCTTGTCGGTCCCAAATAGCAACACTCCCATCAGTAGAGCCTCTTGTGGCTAGTAGAGCCCGTTAGCCACGGGTATCGTTCCCAGTTGCTACTCTGAAAATGGCGAACATAGCCTGCTTTAACTACTTGAGTCAGCTCCAGATTGTCAGGTGTTGGACGGCCTTTTTTAATTATGTCCATCTTAACATTAAATGGTCGTCTTGAAAATGGTTCAGACAATAAATCCGCAACGACATCATCTTCACCTGTTTGCCATTTTGACGTAAAAAAAACAACGTAGAAAACGTAACACTACGCTAGATCCACTCTCGCGCCAGCCACCACCTTGCACCTTCTAGCTTCATATTGAGCTGCGGGGAAATCTAAAGGAATACGCCCATTGGCTACAAATCACGATATGATTGGTTGATCAAATTGTCAATCCAAACGTACGCTCTCATTCAGTCTAAGGGCCAATGTCAGCGGGAATACTTTGGTTGAAGGATATTCTTCCCAGCAACCCAGAAACATATCTGATTGGTTGCATTGTTTTTCCAACACAAAACCACTCAAATGCGTCGTGCATGGACCGAGAAAGACAAACAAATCAACGTAACACTGTAATATAACACAGATACGATTCTCATTTATTCATTTTATTTAAATTTTATTAAATGTTATTAAATTGTATTACATTTTATTAATACTATTAATTCGATTTTTTGGTTTCATCTGAGAGTTCCAGGGTCTTCTCTGAATATCTTGAAGGCCCTGACGCTTCACCACTGATATATATATAGTACCGTATTGACCCGAATATAAGACGGGTTTTTTTTCCTAGAAAAAAATCTGAAAAAGAGGGGTCGTCTTATAATCGGGGTTTAGACTTTTCGATGTACCGTAATTGCGCAACAACAGATCGCGCCAAACGAGTGTTCCGAGACACCGCGCGACACTTAAAGTAACTCAGTCTTAAAGTAACAGTACATAAATAGTTACCTGGAGAGATAGAAATGGAGAGACACCGCGACCAACTTGAAAAAAGTGGCTCAAAAGTAGGGCAAGTTAATAAACAGGAGAGACGAAGTTACGATGCCAATTTTAAGATAATGGTGACGAAGCAGAGACATCAGACACCTGTCATTGCGACACAGGACAAGCCCAGCGCCTGCCCTCAGACTTCAGAGGGAAGCTACTGTCTTATTAGCGATATGTGATCAAGTTAAGGAAGAAGCACTCATACCCCCTTGATCAGATGGGCAATGCTGATCAAACGCCTGGCCTGTGTATTTTGACTTGCCAACATCTGTCACTGTGCATAAGAAAAGCGACAAATCAGTGATCTACTGATCTACTGGAAACGAGAAGAGCCGAGTAACTGTCATGTTAACGCGCCTCGCAGATGGCCCCCGTACGTGGGGGATTATCGTAGTGCCCAGGCAAAGGGCTGGATGGAGACGGAGCTTGTGGTGGACTGGCTCAAGGTGGCGTGGGGGACTCAGAAAGAAGAGGAACATGTTGATTCTGGATGCTTTCCGTGGACACTTGACTGAGCCAGTCAAAACCTAGTGACCTTGTGATCATACCGGGCGGAATGACAAGCCAGCTGCAGGTGTTGGATGTGGTCGTTAACAAACCATTCAATGTTAATCTGCACAAGAGATCCACAGAGTGGCTTCTGGCTGCTAATCACGCACTGACACCGTCTGGAAAAATCCAAAAGCCTGCAGTACGTTTGCTCTGTGAATGGATCTTGCAAGCATGGGCTTACGTTTCCCCAGAAAGCATTAATGGGTTTAAGAAATGTTGCGTATCAAATGCCATGGATGGCAGCGAGGATGACGTGATATGGGAGGAGACGGGGAGCAGACACCGTGAGTGACGATAGCGGGAGTGAGAGGAACAACCCAGCGATGTAGAAGACGAGCTGAATGAGAAGACGTGATGTGACCAATAGACTGATGTTCTGTTTCATTGCTCTACTATTTGATTGCACTACTGTTTTATTGCACTACTGTTTCATTGCAATCTATCTAGCCTGTTTTGTTTTTGTTTGCCAAGTTAGGCAAATTTGAACACAATGTGTGATGTGTGTTATCATTATTTTCCAAAAAAATTATTTTCTTTATAATTTTTTTATTTTTTTTCAAAAAAGAGTCTTGAAAAAGAGGGGTCGTCTTATAATCGGGGTCGTCTTATATTCGGGTCAATACGGTATATTGTTTCTTATTGATTAGTATGTAATATTGCATGATATTTCAGGTATGAGCTGCGGGTGACCATCTGGAACACTGATGATGTATTTTTGGATGACGTCAACCCTTTTACTGGCATCCCCTCCTCAGACATCTACGTTAAAGGGTCTGTCTGTCACTTTGACTGTCTGCCTGTCTGTCCCTCTGCATGCCTGTCTGTATGTCTGCTTTCTGTCTGTCCCTCTGTCTGTCTGTATCCTCTCTGTCTGTCTGTCATGTCTGCCTGTCAGCCTGTCTGCCCCTCTGTCTGTCTGGCAGTCCATCTTAATTTTGGTCTTTCTGTCTGTGTCACTATGTATGTCTGTCCCTCTGGCTGTCTCTCTGCCCCTCTATCTGTCTGTATCCTGTGGTATATAATCATTACTTCCATCTTGTTTAATCCTATTTAGTTGTAACAAGTGGTGTCCTGTTCCTCCTTTTTAAACCAGTTGAATCATCAAATTTAAACCAGTTTAATCCTCCAATTTAAACCAGTGTCATTCCTCCTGTTAATACCTGTATTTCTTACCTTGTTGTACAGGTGGATAAAAGGCCTGGAAGGGGACAGACAGGAGACAGATGTCCATTTCAACTCTTTTACAGGAGAAGGAAACTTTAATTGGAGATTTGTCTTTCATTTTGACTACCTTCCCACTGAGGTAAGCACAGGGTTATCCAGTCTGGAATATATGATTAATATTTAAATACTGTGAGTATGATAAAGAGAGAGAATAAGAGCGCAAGATTTAGAAAATATACAACCCAAATGCACCCTTCCTCTCTGCTCCTCAGAATCAGAAAGCCTTTATTGTGTGACACACACACACACACACACACACACACACACACACACACACACACACACACACACACACACACACACACACACACACACACACACACACACGTCAAGTCAAGTCAAGTTTATTGTCACTTCACAGTTTACACAAGTATAAAGCAGTGGTGTGAAAATCTTATGTGCAATACCCGACAACAGACAGCAGTTATAAAAATAAGATAAAATAGGTAAAAATAGAATAAAAATAGAATAGAATAAAGTTTAAAAATAAAAATGAAAATGCAATTTATAAAATGCAATATATCAGCACAGAAAAAGAGCAATATATATATATATAAATCAATGTAATAAAATATACATTGTTGTATGCTATACGCCCTTGTTCAGCAGCCTGATGGCCTGACTGTGGAAGCTGTCTCTGAGTCTATTTGTATGGCACTTGATACTGTGGTATCGCCTGCCTGACGGTAACAGTGAGTACAGTTCGTGGCTGTAGGGCATTGTCTTTTATGATGCGTTTGGCCTTGGCCACGCACCGCTGGTTGTATATATCCAGGAGGGAGGGGAGCTCACCTCCAACGATATACTGGGCCGTCCGCACCACCCTTTGAAGCGCTCTGCGCTCGAGTGCGGCGCAGTTCCCGTACCAGGCGGTGATACACCGTGTAAGAACACTCTCCATGGTGCCGGTATAGAATGTTCTCAGGATGCGGGGGCCCATGCTGAATTTCTTCAGACGCCTGAGGAAATACAGGCGTTGTTGGGCCCTTTTCACCACGTGTGTGGTGTGCGTACACACACACACACACACACACACACACACACACACACACACACACACACACACACACACACACACACACACACACACACACAGGGAGGGATTTCCTCCCTCTAACAAAGCTCCCATAACTCTCAAGCTATGTTCTGCATGGGTTGCTGTTGCAGAAGGAGGTTGTGTATAAGAAGAAGGAATCCATCTTCTCCTTGGAAGAGATGGAGTTCAGACAACCTGCTGTCCTCGTCCTGCAGGTCTGGGACTACGACCGCATCGCTGCCAACGACTTCCTGGGTGAGGATTACAAGACTTCCTTAAATCATCTCAGGATGATCTCCACAATGTAGCCTCTTCGTGATGTCGCTATCTCAGGCTCCATTGCGTAGCCTCTTAGTGATGTTCCTATCTCAGGTTCAATGCTCCATCAGATGTCTCTCTCCGTAGTGTTGCGTCTTTCTGATGTCTCTCTCTGTAGTGTTGAGTCTTTCTGATATTTCTCTGTAGTGTTGAGTCTTTTTGAAGTCTCCCTGTAGTGTTGAGTCTTTCCGATGTCTCTCTGTAGTGTTGAGTTTTTCTGATGTTTCTCAGGGTCCATGGAGTTGCGTCTTAGCGACATGGTTCGGGCAGCGAAGGTGTCTGATAAGTGTTCCATCCAGATGGCCCGTGACCGCGCTGGGCCTCGCTTCTCCATCTTCCGCTCGAAGAGGATGAAAGGATGGTGGCCTCTGATCCGGCTGAAGAGCAAAGAGGACATAGAAAGGGAGGAGAAGGAGGAGGAGGATGCCAAGAAAACCGGAATCAAGAAGAAGAAAAGTAGAAGGAGCAAAATGAAGCAGGAGGACATTGAGTTCACAGACAACGGTGGTAATACCTATCTGCTGATGGTAAGACAGGTGTTTAGGCCTTGATGAATGAAAGATAATTTGTTTGCGGTGGTTAAGTTATAGTTAAGTTATAAGTTAAGATTTGGTAACCTTGGTAACCCTTCTGCTAGGGAAACCATCCATTTTTGGCACTTCAATCGTCCATTCAATCTATCCAAGGATATAAACGTTATCCTTAATAACCATCCATCCATCCATCCATCTTCTCCCGCTTATCTGTAGTCGGGTCGCGGAGGTAGCAGCTTCAGCAGGGGTCGCTAGGCTGTATGTATATGTAAATATATTAAATAAAACTAATTTTTATTGACTTATTGGTGTATTTCTAGGGAAAGGTGGAAGCAGAGTTTCAGCTGGTAAGTCTAGAGGAGGCGGAGTCAAACCCTGTGGGGCGTGGCCGCAAAGAACCTGAACCTCTTGAAAAACCAAAGTAAGTCAACACACACCGACTTATTAGAGACACAAAATGGAAAGGGATTTAGTCAAGTCAAGTGAATTGTATTAGTTCCTTAATTTCAAAGGACTTTACAGGCCTCATATTCACCACACCCCTCAAGCCCCCTTTATCGCAGGAAAAACTCCCTTAATGATGAAGCAAGAAACCTTGAGAAGGAACAGAGGGGATCTTGCCTTCCAGGGATGGTTTAGGATTGACATACATAGTAATGTACATAGTAATTTACAAGAGTAAGTCTAGTCTAGTACCTATCAGTCTGATGATAAGATGGACCATGTAGAGAACCTCTAGTCTAGTACCTATCAGTCTGATGATGAGATGGACCATGTAGAGAACCTCTAGTCTAGTACCTATCAGTCTGATGATAAGATGGACCATGTAGAGAACCTCTAGTCTAGTACCTATCAGTCTGATGATGAGATGGACCATGAAGAGAACCTCTAGTCTAGTACCTATCAGTCTGATGATGAGATGGACCATGTAGAGAACCTCTAGTCTAGTACCTATCAGTCTGATGATGAGATGGACCATGTAGAGAACCTCTAGTCTAGTACCTATCAGTCTGATGATAAGATGGACCATGTAGAGAACCTCTAGTCTAGTACCTATCAGTCTGATGATGAGATGGACCATGAAGAGAACCTCTAGTCTAGTACCTATCAGTCTGATGGTTAGATGGACCATGTAGAGAACCTCTAGTCTAGTCCCTATCAGTCTGATGTTGAGATGGACCATGTAGAGAACCTCTAGTCATGTATCTATCAGTCTGATCATTAGATGGACCATGTAGAGAACCTCTAGTCTAGTACCTATCAGTCTGATGGTGAGATGGACCATGTAGAGAACCTCTAGTCTAGTACCTATCAGTCTGATCATTAGATAGACCATAACCCATACAATTGGGTTATCTAACTCTAACCCATACAGCAGAGTTTTCTAACCCATACAATATAGTTATCTATCTATATATCAGGTGGCAGTATAGCTCAAGAGGTAGAGTGGTCGCCTCACAACTTAGGATCACAATTGCTACAACAATTGTTTGCTGGTTTGATCCCCGGCTCCTCCTACCAGAAACTGTCTGAGCAAGACATCCAAGACACCCCGCTTTGGATAAAACCGCTATATAAAAGCATCATTATCTAACCCATACAATACAACCACATTGCTTTGTTACAATACTCACTACTACAATGTGCCTTACACTCCTGTCTAGTCGGCCAAATACCACCTTCTCCTGGTTCATGAACCCAATGAAGACCTTCATCTTCTTCATCTGGAGAAAGTACAAGAAGTTCATCATCGCTCTGTTCATTCTATCCATCCTCACACTGTTTGTAGGCCTCATTGTGTACACTCTGCCTCAACAGATAGCAGCCCTACTGTTTAAGGGCTAAGGTGTTAAGATAGCAACCCTACTGATTAAGGGCTAAGGTTTTAAGATAGCAGCCCTACTGATTATGGGCAAAGGTTTTAAGATAGCAGCCCTACTGATTAAGGGCTAAG
Organism: Muraenolepis orangiensis; assembly: GCA_027704905.1. Lineage (NCBI taxonomy): Eukaryota > Metazoa > Chordata > Actinopteri > Gadiformes > Muraenolepididae > Muraenolepis > Muraenolepis orangiensis. The sequence goes on from CM051010.1 coordinate 30,882,017, forward strand.
GTTTTAAGATAGCAGCCCTACTGATTAAGGGCAAAGGTTTTAAGATAGCAGCCCTACTGATTAAGGGCTAAGGTTTTAAGATAGCAGCCCTACTGTTTAAGGGCTAAGGTTTTAAGATAGCAGCCCGACTGATTAAGGGCTAAGGTTTTAAGATAGCAGCCCTGCTGTTTAAGGGCTAAGGTTTTAAGATAGCAGCCCTACTGATTAAGGGCTAAGGTTTTAAGATAGCAGCCCTGCTGTTTAAGGGCTAAGGTTTTAAGATAGCAGCCCTACTGATTAAGGGCTAAGGTTTTAAGATAGCAGCCCTACTGTTTAAGGGCTAAGGTTTTAAGATAGCAGCCCTACTGATTAAGGGCTAAGGTTTTAAGATAGCAGCCCTGCTGTTTAAGGGCTAAGGTTTTAAGATAGCAGCCCTACTGATTAAGGGCTAAGGTTTTAAGATAGCAGCCCTGCTGTTTAAGGGCTAAGGTTTTAAGATAGCAGCCCTACTGATTAAGGGCTAAGGTTTTAAGATAGCAGCCCTACTGATTAAGGGCTAAGGTTTTAAGATAGCAGCCCTACTGTTTAAGGGGTAAGGTTTTAAGATGGGGTTAAGGTTAGGGTTTCTAGCCTTTTAATGTATTTCTAATGGACAATAATGAAAAACAATGAAACTAACAAAAGATAGTAGTCATAGGGCCTCACTGAGATGTGTTCATAAGTTGATTAGGAAAGGGTTAGGCCGGGTCTAGCGCTTTTACTACTATTACTACTTTTACTACTATAACTACTTCTACTACTATTACCACTTACATACTACTACTACTACTACTAGGTTACTACTTCTACTACAACTAATATATTACCACTACTACTACTATACTACAATACTACTACAACTGCTACTGCTACTACTTCTACTATATGCATGCATGCAATGTCACAGAGAAATGTGAAGGATAGTACAGACAGAGAATAAGATAAAGACATTGCATGTTTTTTATGTTCACATCGCGTAAGCATTATAAGAGAATTGAACAAAATATAATCCTATTTTATGTTTCCATCATGTAACTGTTAATAATTGTAATTTGTGGTTAGTACTGTTTAAAACTGTAAATTTGTCATTTTTCATCAGCAGATCTTTGCCATTCTTAATGAATTTTATTTAAGTTAATTTCTTATTTGGTGAAGGAAATCGAAATGATTGTGGTTCAGATGTTTAACTTTTATAATGTACATTTTGAGTCAATAACCATAAAATTGTTCTTTATCAAACATTTACTATGTTTTATTTGACCAAAAAAAAAAGTACCATCCATCCATCCATCTTCTCCCGCTTATCCGAAATCGGGTCGCGGAGGTAGCAGCTCCAGCAGGGGACTCCAAACTTCCCTCTCCCTGGCAACATCGACTAGCTCTGACTGGGGGATCCCGAGGCGTTCCCAGGCCAGTGTGGAGATGTAATCACCCCACCTGTACCTCGGTCTGCCCCGTGGTCTCTTCCCAGTTGGATGTGCCTGGAAAACCTCCCTCGGGAGGCGACCAGGAAGCATCCTTACTAGATGCCCGAACCACCTCAACTGGCTCCTTTCTACGCGAAGGAGCAGCGGCTCTACTCCGAGTCTCTCACGAGTGACTGAGCTTCTCACCCTATCCCTCAGGGAGATACCAGCCACCCTCCTGAGGAAACTCATTTCGGCCGCTTGTATTCGCGATCTCGTCCTTTCGGTCATTACCCATTGCTCATGGCCATAGGTGAGGGTAGGAACGAAGACTGATCGGTAGATCGAGAGCTTTGCCTTCTGGCTCAGCTCTCTTTTGGTTACAACGGTGCGCCAAAGTGCACCCAATACCGCTCCCGCTGCACCTATTCTCCTGTCAATCTCACGCTCCATCCTCCCCTCACTCGAGAACAAGACCCCGAGATACTTGAACTCCTTCACTTGGGATAAGGACTCCCTCCCTACTTGGAGTAGACAATCCACCGGTTTCCTGCTAAGAACCATGGCCTCAGATTTGGAGGTGCTGATCCTCATCCCAGCCGCTTCACATTCTGCTGCAAACCGATCCAGTGAGTGCTGAAGGTCACATACTGATGACGCAAACAGGACCACATCATCTGCAAACAGCAGCGATTCAATCCTGAGCCCACCATACTGAAACCCCTCCCCTCCATGACTACGCCTTGAAATCCTGTCCATGAAAATCACAAACAGGATGGGTGACAAAGCGCAGCCCTGGCGGAGGCCAACACCCACTGAGAACAGGCCTGACTTTGTACCGAGAATCCGGACACAGCTCTTGCTTTGGGAGTAGAGATTGGATGGCCCTCAACAATGACCCCCGCACCCCATACTCCCGCAGCACCCCCCACAGTATTTCCCGAGGGACCCGATCATATGCCTTCTCCAAATCTACAAAACACATGTAGACCGGATGGGCATACTCCCAAGCCCCCTCCAGGATCCTTGCAAGAGTGAAAAGCTGGTCCGTTGTCCACGACCAGGGCGGAATCCGCAAAAAAAAGTACCCAAATTAACTATTCGGCAGAAGTGGTCTTGTAGTGTATTTTGGTGCCCTTGGTATACACTATATTCTGGTGTTCATTTTCTTTAGTTCTTCTGTGCCTATATAATGTATCTTGGGTTAGGGTTAGGGGTTAGGTTAAACAGTGTTGGAAATAACACGTTACAAAGTAACGCTGAATTTGAAATGGGCTCGTTACGCGTTACTTTCCGGTTTATGAACGTCATCACCCGATCTATTTGACCTTTTACGGTGGCGCAATGAATGACGTGAATCATTCATTCAGTGCACACAATAGCACACAAAGGCAGCAATTAGTGCAGACACTGTGGGCATGCTGTCCTGGAAATATGGACATTATTTTTCCATCCTGGAGATCAAGGGTTAGGGTTAGGGTTAAAGGAAATGTCCACTCTTAAAACAACTAACCCGGGGGTTGAAATGTCCACTCTTAAAACAACTAACCCGGGGGTTGAAATGTCCACTCTTAAAACAACTAACCCGGGGGTTGAAATGTCCACTCTTAAAACAACTAACCCGGGGGTCAAGTCAAGTCAAGTTTATTGTCACTTCACAGTTTACACAAGTATAAAACAGTGGTGTGAAAATCTTATGTGCAATACCCGACGACAGACAGCAGTTATAAAAATAAGAAAATAGAAGGCCTGACTGTGGAAGTCTATTTGTATGGCACTTGATACTGCGGTATCGCCTGCCTGACGGTAAAAGTGAGTACAGTTCGTGGCTGGGGTGGGCAATGTATTTTATGATACGTTTGGCCTTGACCACGCACCGCTGGTTGTATATATCCAGGAGGGAGGGGAGCTCACCTCCAACGATATACTGGGCCGTCCGCACCACCCTTTGAAGCGCTCTGCGCTCGAGTGCGGTGCAGTTCCCGTACCAGGCGGTGATACACCCTGTAAGAACACTCTCGATGGTGCTGTTATAGAATGTTCTCAGGGTGCGGGAGCCCATGCTGAATTTCTTCAGATGCCTGAGGAAATACAGGCGTTGTTGGGCCCTTTTCACCACATGTGTGGTGTGCGTGGACCATGTGAGGTCCTCGGAGATGTGCACGCAGAGGAACTTGAAGCTGCTGACCCTCTCTACTGCAACACCGTCGATGGAGATAGGGCTGTGCTCTCCTCTCTACTTCCTGAAGTCCACAATCAGCTCCTTGGTCTTCTTGACGTTGAGGGCGAGGCTGTTCTCCTGGCACCACTGCTCCAGCGATCCGACCTCCCTGTAGGCTGTCTCGTCGTCGCCGGCGATCAGGCCCATCACTGTCGTGTCGTCAGCAAACTTGATGATGACGTTGGAGCTGTACATAGCCATGCAGTCGTGGGTGCAGAGGGAGTAGAGGAGAGGGCTCAGGGTTAGGGTTAGGGTTAGGGTTAGGGTTAGGGTTAGGTGTTGGGGTTTGAAACCCATCCCCAAATGAATAGGGATAGGGAGGTGCACTGTCCATCCCCCATCCGCGTACGTAACCCCGTCCACGAGGGACCGGATATGGTGGTCCCCTAAAAGCCGGCTGTGGTCTGGGTGGACCACGTCTCCTTCCGTAACTGACCAGGGTCCAACCAGAGGGGGGAGGGGGATTGGCGCGACGCATTGTTGTGTGTTATTTTTTTAATTATATCTATATGTTTATAGATATATTTGTGTTGATTTGTTAATTTATTTATTATATTCGTTTGGGGGGGTAGGGTCAGGGCCAGGGAATGTGCCAACAGTACGTAACACTTGGTGTTTCTTCTAATAGAAACCTCACGGGGCTTCAACGGGGGAGCAACGCACACACGCGACGGTCATGCGCCGTGTGTGCGCCGAGAAAGTAGAGCGCACACGCAGACTAAATCACGGTTACGTTCACTATGGGGTTAAAACGGACAAAATAAAGGTAGTACTAACACTATTGAATGAATACAATTTAAATGCCAAGTGGTGATTGTCTTTTTGAACTGTTGTTGTTAATGGAAACCTCACGGGAAGTCCGCGAAGGGACAACGCACACACGAGAGAAATGGCCGTACACGCAGACTAAATCACGGTTTGCGTTCACGGTGGGGTTATAAAGGACAAAATAAAGGTTGTACTAACACTATTAAAGTAATATAATATAAATGCTAAGTGGTGATTATCTTAATACACTGTTGTTTTGAATGGAAACCTCATGGGGCGTCAGCGGAGGAACAACGCACACACGTGACGGTAATGCGCCGGGGGAAAAGTAGAGCGTTTTTCGTTCACGGTGGGGTTTTGGAGGACAAATAAAAGGTAAGAAAAGTACTCACAGTTAAGATAAGTGCCAAGTCGCGACGTTTCGACCTGGTTAGGTCTTCTTCAGGCTAGGCACAATGAACAAAGAAGGACGCTGTCCCTTTGTTTTATAGTGAAAAAATAAACTAAAATAAAAGCACAATGAAAAGAAAGGGTTGGGTTTTGGGTATGTTTGAGCCGAGGCAATGTCTCTTAGCCCTTGGAAAAATGAAGGAAAATTGACTTTGTAAGGGCAGAAGTGTTCTCTCTTGGTAGGTCTGATCATGAAAGAGGGGAAGAAGCGGAAGGGGGCCTGTATTAGTAGTCTAGGGGGCGGCTCCCTGGCGTAGGGTTGGAGCGGAGCTAGGATTTAAAGACACCCACACCCGTGTGTGTTCTCTTTAGTTAGTGGGTTAGGGTTGGGGCCAGAAACACATACACGTGTGTGTGTGTGTGTATGTGTTTTTAGTTGGTGGGCTAGGGCCTTTTATTTTTTAATTATTAAACCCAATAGGGTGGGTGAGGTTATGGTTAGGCATAGGGTAGTATGGGTTAAGGTTAGGCGTTGGGAAGGTGGGGTTAAGGTTAGGGTTATGGTTAGGGTTAGGCATAGGGTAGTTTGGGTTATGGTTAGGCGTTGGGAAGGTGGGGTTAAGGTTAGGGTTATGGTAAGGGTTAGGGTTAGGCATAGGGTAGTTTGGGTTATGATTAGGCGTTGGGAAGGTGAGGTTAGGGTTATGGTCAGGCATTGGGTAGGTGAGGTTATGGTTAGGCATAGGGTAGTTTAGGTTATGGTTAGGCGTGGGTAGGTATGGTTAAGGTTAGGGTTAAGGTTAGGTATTGGGTAGGTGAGGTTATGGTTAACCGTATTTCTCATTTAGACCCCAGGGTTCCTTTGTGTTAAGTCGAAAAATCCATTGCCGTTCAATGGACCTTCTCTTCAGGGATGTCCAGGAAGGATTTCTTTGGAGGCCCGAGACTCGGAGTGCCTTCCAGCCATGTGAAATAAAATGTTGAACTAAAGGGGTGTGTGTTTCTTTCTTGTTTAATATGTTGTATCTATGTTGTCTCATACGTACAATTATGGAATTTTGGGTTTCGCCAATGTATTGTTTTCCACACTTGTCGCAGGTGATCAAATAAACACAATTTGGGGATTTGGGGTCAATTGAATCGGAAATTTTAAAGATGTTTTTATTTAAACGGTTCTGGACAAATTGTGTTTGACGAAAATAAATAGGTAGGGACCTCGGTCTGTTTGGTCGTAGGGGTTTTAATTTTGCCCGAACTAGGATGTCCTGGAGGTTGTTGTTTTTTCTAAAGGCGGATATGATTTTGTAGCCATCCATCAATCCAGATATTGCACAAAATTTCTGAAAATTGTTTTTAATTTTGTAATTAATAACTGTGCTGGCCGTAGAAAACAGGGTGATAAGTGGTAGGAAGTCCGAGACTTGTCTGATTTTGGGGGTTGAAAATGTTTTTAGAGCCCGTCTTAAAAAGGACCTGGAGTAGCCTCTCTCCCGTAGTGCTTTGAAGAGAATTTGAACCGCTTCATGAAAATCTGAATTTAAAGTGCAGATTCGTTTGAATCGTATCAATTGCGATTTGATCAATCCTTGGAATGTATGTTTGGGGTGAAAGCTGGTCTTGTGGAGGAGGGAATGTGTATCCGTGGATTTGAAGAACACCTTGATATCTAATTGGTGTGTGTTGTCAAATGAAGGTCCCTTGTATAATGTAGTGTCTAGAAAATCAATGGAATTTCGATCAATTATATATTTGAGTTTGATGGAGGGATTGTGATTCATCAGCAGGTCCACGAAATGGAGAAAGTCGACCTCGGAATAAATCCAGATACCCCAAATATCATCCAAGTATCTGTAGAAATGGAGGGGTTTCTTAGGGCATTTTGCCAGGGCGCCCTCTTCCCAGTCTGCCATAAAAATATTAGCGTAGGAGGGGGCAAATTTCTTACCCATGGCAGTGCCTTTAATTTGGAGATAGAATTCAGAGTTGAATTCAAAATCATTTTTGGTCAGATTTATTTCTAATAATTCTAATAATTCTTTGTCTGGCCGTTTGGAATTGGGATATTTGTGGAATGCGTTTCTAATGGCTAAAAGCCCCCCTGGTGTATCGATATTGGTGTATAGACTGTCGACATCCATAGAAAATAAAAAGGCGTCTGAAGGGACTTTAATGTTTTTAATTTTATGTACAAAATCGTATGTGTCTTTTAGATAGGTGGGATGGAGGATGGATAGTGGGTTTAGGAAATATTCCAGGTATTCCGCTGTTCTGTATGTTTCACTGTTGCAGTCTGACACAATGGGTCTCCCTGGAGGAATTTCAAAAGGCCTACTCCATTGTGCCGGATCCTTGTGAATTTTGGGTAACAGGTAAAACATCCTGGCTCTGGGTTGGGAATCTCCCTTTAAATAGGATCTTTGTTTTGTGTTAATGAAACCTTTTTTGTGTAAGGTCTCTATTATTTTATCGACTAACGGTATGGTTTGGGGATAAATCGGTACCTCTAATTTTTTGTAATATTGTTTATTGTTGAGTTGACGGTGGGCTTCCCATATGTATTGGTCACGTCCTAGGATGACTACTGCACTACCCTTATCGGCCGGTTTGATGACAATGTGCCGATTGTTGGTCAGTTCTCTGAGAGCTTTAACTTCTGCGTTAGTTAAGTTGTGTTTTTCCAGATGGAATTTAAAGAATTTATGGAGGTCTTGACCATCCTTTTTAATAAGCCAATTGATTTCTCCTGGTAAGCTCTCCGAGGGTGGTGTCCAGGTTGACTTGGGTATGAAAGGTAGTGGCCTGGATTTGTTTTTGTTCTTGTAATAGGCAGCTATTTTAATTTTTCTGTGATAATTTTGAATATCCAATTGTAATTGTCGTTTTTGGTTTTTGTAAATGTCCAGTGTGGGAATAAATGTCAAACCTTTACTGAGTAAGGTCAACTGGGATTTGGATAACTGGAAGTCCTGGGCTAGGGTGACAATATTATGAAATGAGGGAAAAATCCCCTCAATCCCCTCCTCGTTGAGGCTTATGGGGAGTGGGAGTTTAAAAAGGACGTCCAATGGTTGAAGAATGCTTTGGCCGTGGTTTTGGACCAACGGGTTCGTTCCCCCTCGGTTGAGAAATCGGCATCAGGGAGGTGAGGGATAAAGGGTATGTTGTTAGTGATGTGTTCATTGAGGTCCCGTAGGTTGGTTTGTTCTGAGTCAGGAAGTAATGTCGAGAAATTTAATATAGGTACCCAAATAACTGCGTGGGGGTACATGTCCTGTGCTGCCCGATAGGCAGCCTGCAATTGTTTTATGGTGGTGGCTTTGAAGCTCTGTTGTCTGCCTTCCATGCCAAAGGCAAGAACCACTTTTTTTACTTGGGCTTGTAGCTTTCCCTTTTGGATGATCGACTGCGCGTGGCGGAAAGTCGCCCCCGGGTAACTGTCAATCTGCAGACCCGGGACGGAAAATCCCGGGAACATGGAAAGATTGGCGTCACCCAGGATGAGCCACCTCCCGCGCACCGTCAACCTCCAATCCAACATCTTGTGTATAGAGGG
>CM051010.1:30890872-30970872 GCA_027704905.1 Muraenolepis orangiensis
ACCTAACCCTAACCCCACCCACCCAATGCCTAACCTTAACCCAACCCCAGCCCTGTCTAGTTTAGGGACCGCGCTCCTGGCCCTATCCTAGCCCTGGCCCTGCCACTAGCCGACCCCCTAGCCCGGACCTAGCCCTGTCCCGAATCGAGCCTAGCCCTGGCCCTGTCACTAGCCCACCCCACACCTAGTTTAGGGACCGCGATCCTGGCCCTATCCTAGCCCTGGCCCTGCCACTAGCCGACCCCCTAGCCCGGACCTAGCCCTGTCCCGAATCGAGCCTAGCCCTGGCCCTGTCACTAGCCCACCCCACACCTAGTTTAGGGACCGCGATCCTGGCCCTATCCTAGCCCTGGCCCTGCCACTAGCCGACCCCCTAGCCCGGACCTAGCCCTGTCCCGAATCGAGCCTAGCCCTGGCCCTGTCACTAGCCCACCCCACACCTAGTTTAGGGACCGCGATCCTGGCCCTATCCTAGCCCTGGCCCTGCCACTAGCCGACCCCCTAGCCCGGACCTAGCCCTGTCCCGAATCGAGCCTAGCCCTGGCCCTGTCACTAGCCCACCCCACACCTAGTTTAGGGACCGCGCTCCTGGCCCTATCCTAGCCCTGGCCCTGCCACTAGCCGACCCCCTAGCCCGGACCTAGCCCTGTCCCGAATCGAGCCTAGCCCTGGCCTTGTCACTAGCCCACCAGCCGTGTAGAGAGAACAATCAAGCCTGAAGAAGACCACACAAGGTCGAAACGTCGCGACAACCCCTACCGAGAACCCCGTGAGTAACCCTGTATGCAACTCTGATACCGAGCCCATTTAATAACGACTTTTTTTGCCCCTCAACACCCCAACGTGAATTTAATAAAAAGCGCTCTACTTTTCCCCGTCGCATCACCACGACGTTAGCGCATTGTTCCTCCGCTGAAGCCCCACGAGGTTCCGAATGACAACGGCGTGTCATGCAGTCTATCGCCACTTGGCTTCTGCATTTTATTATTTAATCATTTCATTGGTGTTGGTGCATTAGTTATTTTGTCCTCTGTGGCCCGCGATTTAATCCGCGTGTACGGCCACTTTTATGTTAATTTCGTCTCGTGTGTGCGTTTGCCACACGCGGACTTCAGTGTGTTGCGTATGTGGACAGGAGATGGACAGTGCACTCCCCTATCCCCATTCATTTGGGGATGGGTTTCAACCCAACACCTAACCCTAACCCTAACCCTAACCCTAACCTAACCCCTAACCCTACCCTAACCCTAACCCTGTTCACCTCTGCGCCGCCCGCACTTTTTTTCCTCTCCCCCCCCCCCCTTTTTTTCTGGTTTAGGGACCGCGATCCTGGCCCTATACCCACCTGCCCAACACCTAACCCTAACCCCACCCACCCAATGCCTAACCTTAACCCAACCCCAGCCCTGTCTAGTTTAGGGACCGCGCTCCTGGCCCTATCCTAGCCCTGGCCCTACCACTAGCTGACCCCCCAACCCGGACCCAGCCCTGTCCCGAATCCGGACCCAGCCCTGTACCCACCGGCCCCACACCTAGTTTAGGGACCGCGATCCTGGCCCTATCCTAGCCCTGGCCCTGCCACTAGCCGACCCCCTAGCCCGGACCTAGCCCTGTCCCGAATCGAGCCTAGCCCTGGCCCTGTCACTAGCCCACCCCACACCTAGTTTAGGGACCGCGCTCCTGGCCCTATCCTAGCCCTGGCCCTGCCACTAGCCGACCCCCTAGCCCGGACCTAGCCCTGTCCCGAATCGAGCCTAGCCCTGGCCCTGTCACTAGCCCACCAGCCGTGTAGAGAGAACAATCAAGCCTGAAGAAGACCACACAAGGTCGAAACGTCGCGACAACCCCTACTGAGAACCCCGTGAGTAACCCTGTATGCAACTCTGATACCGAGCCCATTTAATAACAACTTTTTTTGCCCCTTAACACACCAACGTGTATTTAAATAAAAAGCGCTCTACTTTTCCCCGTCGCATCACCACGACGTTAGCGCATTGTTCCTCCGCTGAAGCCCCACGAGGTTCCGAATGACAACGGCGTGTCATGCAGTCTATCGCCACTTGGCTTCTGCATTTTATTATTTAATCATTTCATTGGTGTTGGTGCATTAGTTATTTTGTCCTCTGTGGCCCGCGATTTAATCCGCGTGTACGGCCACTTTTATGTTAATTTCGTCTCGTGTGTGCGTTTGCCACACGCGGACTTCAGTGTGTTGCGTATGTGGACAGGAGATGGACAGTGCACTCCCCTATCCCCATTCATTTGGGGGTGGGTTTCTAACCCCAACCCTAACCCTAACCCTAACCCTAACCTCTAACCCTAACCCTAACCCTTTCTACCACTTTATTGAGGCCGGCACCTCCCACTCCTCATCTCTCCAATACATGTTGTCAGGGTGTTTCCATTCACATCCAAAAGAGGGCACCACAGCAAAGGCTGGTTGTAGTGTGTGTGTGGGTTCTCTGAACCTCAGCATACACAAGACCAATCACATTCACTTCCTCTGGAGGCCCAGAGGCCCCTCATGGACCTGATCCAGGAACTTGAAGTGAAATTCTGGGCTGGTCTGGTCCACCAACCTCCTAGAAGGACCATACAACTGCTTCATCTTGTTTGTCAGTAAGCATCTTTATTTTGTTAGCAGCGCTGAACACTTTTGTGAAACATTAGTCACAGAACCAAATTGTGTGTATTATATATTAAAATAAAAGCATGCCAAACACTATACAGCTGAAATGTTGGGTTTCACTATAACAGACAAGACTTGGAATGCATTTAGTTACTTCAGAGGTCTTCGGGTTAGATGATGTTGTATAATGTTGACCTGTGAAGCCCTTTGACACAACCTGTTATTAACTAAACCTGTGAGTGACCTGTGAGTAACTAACTAAACTAAACTAACTAAAAGATGATTACTTTACAAATAACCTATGAACATTTAAATAAACTAGACATGATCATAGACACTTGCAAGGAACGATCTCTGACATCGTCCAGAGAGTTAGACTCAGACATAAAGTTTTCAAATCTGGAGTTTCCAAATCTGGTTCCTATGTAGTGCACAACACCGATTTCTGTTTTGTCCTTCATTCATCAGATTCATTATGGCGGAATGGAACACACCCTAACGTGAAGATTCAAGAATGTATCGTTCCTTAAAGAAATATGATTTCCCTCCAGCTTTTTGATATTACAATATGGATAGAATATTCAAATGAACAATGATAAATTTCCTTATTTTTTGACCAGCATTCATACTAGGGCTGTTGTTCCAACTGTTGTTCTCTGCTCATGTAGCACCAGTTTGTATTTCTGTTACAACTTTCTACTGCACAGCCTTGTTTTACTTTACACTTGAAAATGACTCATACGTGTTTCCAAAAATCCAGGCTGCAACGGCAAGTCCAATGTTGGACCATTGACCGAACTCTGAATCGGGCGCCAACAGGGAGGGGAACTCGGGGCACTTTAAGAGGTGGGCCGACGCAGTCGATAGCGAAAGCGCACGTCTTTGGTGGGCAGCAGGATGCCCAGCCCTGCTCTGCTGTTGTCCAGCTGGGCTTCCTCCTGGCCCTCCTCCATCTCCATGTCCAAATAGATCAGCAGCAGACACAGGAACTGCTTGATCTCGTTGATGGCAAAGAACCGCCCAGGACAGATGGAGGACCCTGACCCAAACGGCATGCGGTAGAACTTCAGCTTCTGGCCGCGCTTGAAGAAGTCTGTCTTTTCCCGTCCGTCCTCAATGAAGCGGTCGTACTTGTACACCTGCCATGGAGATGGGGAGAAGGTCAAGGAGAAGGAGGGGATTGTTATAATCTATAGGATCGCCACTTTAAAAATGGCATGCTTTGTGATTAATTAATCTCAATGAATTGCATTTATCAATATTTACTAACAGAAGCATTTAATTTATAAACACACTATCCTTTCCACTGTTCATATGCAATAATGTCCGTGACAATCTGCCTCCATTTGCCTCCATTAAGCGTCCTCTAACACCAAAATGAGTGATTGACTTGTTCAGTCAGCTAGACTTCAGGTCCTTTACATCCAACTGCATTGTTTCCCCACTAAAATAATACAAAACAACATGATTTAAATCTCTGTGAAAAAGTGACATTCATTTAAGTTTATTTTGTACGGCTATAGCCTGCAAAAAAGTTTTGTTTACGTTTAACTAACTGTTACATGCTGAATGTAAAAGGACCCTAAGTATAGAGTGCCATTAAAGTATTCAAAATGAAAACCCTAATACTACTGGAACTTATCCCGGTGTAGATGATTCTACCCATGTGGAGCTAGTGGTTACTGGGGGGCTTTGGAATTGCCAGTCGGCAGTGCAGTGTTCATCTCAGGCTATGCATCCTTGCTTTCCCTGAACTTCTTTGCTCTTACTGAGACTGGGATCAGCCCAGTAAACACTGCCTCACCCGCTGCTTTGTCAGATGTGTACTCTTTTTCTCACATTCCCAGAGCTGCAAGACGAGGCAGTGGTACTGGTCTGCTGATTTCCCGCGACTGGAAATCATCCCCTGTTTCCATTCCACAGTTCTCCCCCTCCTCCTTTAAATGTCATGCTGTCACTGTTTCATTTCCAGTCAAGCTCATCATTGCAGTTGTTAATCTGGTGACTTCCTGGAGCTTGACATGCTTGTCTCCCCCTGCACTGGTTCCGGACTCATCCTTCTTGGCGACTTCAACATCTTGACTGAGAAGCTGAACCCTCTTTTCTCTTTCCTCGCCTCCTTCAACCTTTCCCGCTGTCTGTCTTCTCCAACCCACAAGGCTGGCAACCAGCTGGACCTGATCTTTACCAGACACTGTGATACAGTAAACCTTTTAGTTACTCCTCTCCACCTTTCTGACCACTACTTCATGTCCTTCTCCCTCTCCCTCTCTTCTCCCCCTACCCATGTGTTGTCGTCCACTGCAATCTCCTCTCACTCTTTCCTGTGTTGATCTTTCCTCTTGTGTTCGCTCTGTCCTCCCTCCTCCTGAATTGTTCTCTGTTCTATGTCGGGATTCTGCCACTGACCTTCTTCTCTCTACCCTGTCCTCCCCTTATGGACACTCTCTGTCCTCTCACCTCCTGGTCTGCACATCCATCTCCACCTGCCCCCTGGTTGTCGGACTCAGTGCGTACAGAGAGACAGACCCTCAGAGAGGCGGAGCACAGGTGGAAGAAAGGCAAAACCCCAAAGGACTTTCTTCATTTTCAAGGGCTCCTGTCTTACTTCAGTTGGCAAAGCTACCTTCTACTGTCCCAAAATTGAAAGCACAGCATCTAACCCTAAAAAACGGTTTTAAACTTTTTCCTCCCTACTCCATCCCCCACTCCCTCCGCCCACCTCCTCTCTTCTCCCAGACAATTTAGCCACTTTTGCCAACAAGAAGGTCAGCGATATCCGGTCCTCCTTCCCTGACCCCGGCTGATGCTCTTCACACCAACCACCCATGATGGCGATGCACCACCTAAAGCTCAACCTGGACAAGACTGAGCCAGTGTTCTTCGTGGCAAAGGGCTGCCCCATTGAGACCTGGCTATCACCATTGATGATGACTCGGACTGCAAGGAATCTGGGTGTGACCCTGGACGACCAACTGTTGTTTTTGGCAAACATTGCATGGGTGACACACTCCTGCAGATGCGAGGAGAATGCTCGGTAGGGCTGGTTTCCATCGCCTGGGAAAAAGCTCTTAATCATAGTTTAATACACCTTCAGCCAGTGATTAAAGGTAATGACTGGTTAATCGCAGGTTGACCACTAAATACCCTTTGAACAACCGGCCCCAGGACGCTAAATAGTTGCTGTGACTTCCTGATGTGTGGGCAGGTTGTGGTTGGTGTGCCTCAGCCTCAACATGGGGAGAAGCAGGTCTAACCTGAGGTTCTGTGAAGATCTCGGGGTCCATGTGCATCATCTGTGGGTAGAGGGCGATAAAATCTCCCCTCCTGACCGCCACGGCGTGCTGCTTGTCCAGCTGCAGAGTGAAGTCCTGCTGGGCCACACGGATGTTCATCGACGCCGAGGAAAGGCGAAGGCTCTCGTTGATGGCGCTCTCTGGGAAGATGTGGTGACAAGGACACACGTCACAAGGCTGCACACCGGTACAAGCACATCGCTGTTTTAGATTCATTATCTAATTGATTAGCAAATAAATTAGTCGTCAGTATGACTGTCCAACTTCCACAGTCTTTCAGAGAAGACTGTTGTTAAACTGGACAGCTCCCAGTAGAACAAGTAGTAGACTGTGGTTGAACTGGACAGCTCTCAGTAGAACCAGTAGCAGAATGTGGTTGAACTGGACAGCTCTCAGTAGAACCAGTAGCAGACTGTGGTTGAACTGGACAGCTCTCAGTAGAACCAGTAGCAGAATGTGGTTGAAATGAACAGCTCCCAGTAGAACCAGTAGCAGACTGTGGTTGAACTGGACAGCTCTCAGTAGAACCAGTAGCAGAATGTGGTTGAACTGGACAGCTCCCAGTAGAACCAGTAGCAGACTGTGGTTGAACTGGACAGCTCTCAGTAGAACCAGTAGCAGACTGTGGTTGAACTGGACAGCTCTCAGTAGAACCAGTAGCAGAATGTGGTTGAAATGAACAGCTCCCAGTAGAACCAGTAGCAGACTGTGGTTGAACTGGACAGCTCTCAGTAGAACCAGTAGCAGAATGTGGTTGAACTGGACAGCTCCCAGTAGAACCAGTAGCAGACTGTGGTTGAACTGGACAGCTCTCAGTAGAACAAGTAGTAGACTGTGGTTGAACTGGACAGCTCCCAGTAGAACCAGCGGAAGACTGTGGTTGAACTGGACAGCTCCCAGTAGAACCAGTAGCAGACTGTGGTTGAACTGGACAGCTCTCAGTAGAATCAGTAGCAGACTGTGGTTGCACTGGGCAGCTCCCATTGTCCACTAGTACTGGAGCTGCCATACTTGCCATACTAAACTCACCCATGTAGACAAGCTGCTCCAGCTGATCCTTGCTGATCATCACCTCTGGTTCCCAGGGGTCCTGGGACTCAGGATGCTGGAGTACCCGATGAAGCTCCTGGCGAATGGCCTGCAGCGCCTCCTGCTGGTTGATCAGGTAGTAGAGAGCCCAGAAGCTGGCCGGGACGGTGTTCCCCACCGAAGCCCACAGTATGGCAAAGTGGTGAGCTGCAACACAAACAGGTCCTACTCGTTTTCCCTTACTTTAAATGATAAACCCATCCACTCACAACTCAATCAATGGGTATTCTTTATCCCTCTAAAATATAAATGTTTTGTGGAGTAAAAAGGGAGGGGGGGCAATCAAAACAGAGGGTGTTCTGTTAGCAGGAAGTACGATCAAAAAGAGCCCAACTTTGGAGGAAATGGTAATCCTTTGAAGGCCGTATTGGGTAGAAGCACCGTGGGTTTGGGTCAGCGGTGGTTTGTGAAAATGTCTGCAGTCTCAATAAGTAGAACGTGGATGGACCGTACCTCCCTTATCGGTGTCACTGAGCATATCGTTCTGCTCAAACACCCTGGACCGCATGGTGATGAAGAGGGAGGTGTTGGACCAGCCCAGCATCCTCTGGGGCAGGAAGTAGCGGATGAGCTTCTCCCGGGTGGCCTTGGTCCGGCCCAGCAGCCAGATTGGGATACCTGCCACTAGCAAGGGGAACATATTGTCGAACTTGGTAAAGTGATGGCGTAGGGCAGCCATGTCACTGTGGCGGCAGGCGTGGTCCGGGGAGCCGTACAGGGTGAGGAAGGTGGCCTCAAACATGAGGCTGCTGCAGAAGTCGTAGAGACCCCCGGTGGACCAGCCCTCCCCGGCCGCCTCGCCACCGGCATCACCCAGGAAGTCCTGACGGAAGACCGCCTGCAGGTTACCCATCATGCTCTCTGTCAGCGCCAGCAGGTTATCACCCTGCAGGAGACGGAAGGAGCGCTGGATTTGGTGGTCCATGTCGGGGAAGCTGCTGACGGGCGGGTAGCCGAAGGTCACGGGGGCAACTTGGTTGACGAAGTCGTGGAAATCCAGTTGGCGGCCGTATTTCATAATGGAGGGGAACAGCAGAGGGTCCATGATGAAGGTCATGTATTTACCTAGAGAGAGAGAGAGAGAGAGAGAGAGAGAGAGAGAGAGAGAGAGAGAGAGAGAGAGAGAGAGAGAGAGAGAGAGAGAGAGAGAATTAACTCAGCTGGTGAACCTGATCGGCCACTAAACTGGAAGGAGCTTAGATTTCGTAGAATCAAACCATTTTAAATACCAACCTGCTATATACACAGTGAACACGTCACCATATTTCTCCTGATTCTTTTTAAGAAAAGCGTTTGAATCAAGTCCAAAATCCAGAGCCTTGCCGATATAGGGGACCCAGCCCTGGATGAGCTGGGGTTCGCCTTCTCTTCTGCCCAGGTACAAAAAACAGTTCAGTCCCTACTTCAGGAAGCACAGTCAAATATTTATTATAGAAAGCATTTACATCAGGGGTGTCAAACATACGGCCCGTGGGCCAGATTCGGCCCGGCGGGGGGTCCAACTCAGCCCGCCCGATGAACTTGCTAAGTGTGAAAATGACAGAAAAACATAAATTGCATTTCTATAAAAGTACCTGCTATTTCTAATCAGTCCACTAGGGGTCACTGTCTCAGTAAGAGCATGCTGTAAAACAAGTAAAGAGTAAGAGTAGCGATTTACGCTGAGAACCAGAACTATACAATGTATAAATTCAAGGGAATCTTGAGAAGTTCGTTTATTTTGTTTTAAAGTTAAGTACAATATTGTTCATTTCCAAATACCTGTGTCTAAATGTTTTCCTTTGTAGTTCAACTGTGATCTGAAGTTGTAATGCACATGTGTAAATGATCAAATTGTTGAAATTGTACTTGTTTTTCTTAATAAATGTCAAGGGTTGTGAATCAGAATTTTAGGAGTACAAACGTTTTGTAATTGTTTTAATCGTCCCAGTAACTGATTCAACTGTTTGCTCCGGAGTCTGAAGCGCTGATCGTTTAGTGACGCGTTTGACGTCAAACGCGTCACTAAACGAGGTCATCTGCAGAGGAGAGATAAACTGGGGTCTGAGTTTCTGGTCTTTATGTTTCTAGTTGATTGTAGAAAGACCTTAAAATAGGGTGTATCAACCAAAAACCTCCACTAATGATTTAAATATAGATAAATAGTGTTGTTATGTATGGGTTATTATGCTCTGATTTTACTGGTCTGGCCCACTTGAGATCAATGGGCAGTATCTGGCAGCCTTGATTGACATAGTTTCACAGGGCTTCTCAGGACACGTTGTAGGACACGCCCTAACCCTAGGCCCTGACCTGGGCTATCGCTGATTGGTAAGCACGGGGCTGGGCGCTATGCTGCAAATAACATGAATGGTTGTACATCAACAAATATCACTTTAACCCAGTTAAACCACTTCCTGTTTAGTAATCATCCGTCACAAATCGCTGAACCATTAGTTGATTTCTGTCGGCTATGAGCAGTCGAGACTCTCCAAGCTCAACCGCAGTAACAAAGCATCACAGTAGAGTTCATTTGAATTCAGTCTCGTTCAGAGTTCAGTAGAGTTCATCAGTACAGTAGAGTTCAGTAAGGTTCTCAGTGATGATGAACTATACTGTACTCTACTGTACTGATGAACTCTACTGAACTCTACTGTACTGTACTTTATTGTACTCTACTGAGTAGAGTCAACTCTACTACTTTATTGTACTCTACTCAGTAGAGTACAATAAAGTACAGTACAGTAGAGTTCATCAGTACAGTAGAGTACAGTAGAGTTCATCAGTACAGTAGAGTACAGTATAGTTCATCAGTACAGTAGAGCACAATAGAGTTAATCAGTAGAGTTCAGTAGAGTTCATCAGTAGAGTTCAGTAGAGTTCATCAGTAGAGTTCAGTAGAGTTCAGTAGAGTTCATCAGTACAGTAGAGTACAGTATAGTTCATCAGTACAGTAGAGTACAATAGAGTTAATCAGTAGAGTTCAGTAGAGTTAATCAATAGAGTTCAGTAGAGTTCATCAGTACAGTACAGTAGAGTTCATCAGTACAGTAGAGTATAGTATAGTTCATCAGTACAGTAGAGTACAATAGAGTTAATCAGTAGAGTTCAGTAGAGTTCATCAGTACAGTAGAGTTCATCAGTAGAGTTCAGTAGAGTAGAGTTCATCAGTTCAGTAGAGTTCATCAGTAGAGTTCAGTAGAGTAGAGTTCATCAGTACAGTAGAGTTCATCAGTAGAGTTCAGTAGAGTAGAGTTCAGTAGAGTTCAGTAGAGTAGAGTTCAGTAGAGTTCATCAGTACAGTAGAGTTCATCAGTACAGTAGAGCAGTTTAACAGTGATGGTTAATAGTCAGTACAGGGAGACTTAATAATCATTACGTTTAAGTTAAAGGGTGGGAAGGGAGATCCGCTAGTCCAGTTTTCTTGCTTTTTACCCTAACGTTTTGGTCGTTTGGGGACGTACACGGTTGACTAATTTATAATACCTTTAAAGTGTGCTCTTGATAAGATATAACATTCAGCCACTAGATGTCGCACTCCCCCGCCCCCATAACATTCCAGTGGTTGCCAGTCCGTTGCGCAACTTGTATATTTCATGGTGGAGTGGAGCGAGACTCAGGCCGAGTCTTGTCCTTAGACTCTCGAGTCAAGTTAAGTCCTAGTTGTAGGATGAAGAACAGGTGGGGATAAGGCCATGCTTGGCCATAGAAGTTGACCACCTGCTACATGTCAGCACTCCTCAGGTTTGAGGTTGACAAGTGACTAATTACTTTTATTCTCTCAGATGATTCTTAGATGAAGACTTTGTCCATTTAAATTAAGTTTAGTTATTTGTTATTTTTTTGTTATTTTTAGTTATTTTAGATCATGTAGAACGGCCCTAATATGAGGATTGTTGGTTTTACATTTTTCAGTGTTATCCACAAGCTTCTTTTGATCATTTGCTCTTTTGGTCGTATTAAATTCTAATGATAATCTATTGGAAATATTTAACTATTAAATTACTTTCAAAATGCTATTTTTTGTTGTTGCCAAAATACCAAGTTGGCGTCCGTCAGTTACAGCGGTTATACCGCCACCTGTCGGTCATCACCGCCTTTTAGTTAGTCCGAAGGTCGGCACACGTTCCTAAATAAGCATAATACATCAACATAGAGCGGTTATTCAGTGTGTAAACTGTCTAGATCTGATGGTAAAAAAAGATTCTATATAACATATTTGTACAGTTCGTGTACAAATGTTATATAGACTTTTTTTGACCCTGTATGGGATATCGGGACTCGTTCTAGAGAACTCGTTGGATCTAATATGTCGTTCGCGCAATTCAAAGTGAATCGTACTGCAGGAACAATGACGTCCTACTGTTTCATCCCAGGTCACCCCCGGGCCCGTTTAGCTCCCAGATGAAAACATAACCTCTAAACACTTGTAGTGAAGTCAGGACCTGTTCTCCAAAACTCCAAACCTACCTTCTCCTTCGCCCCAGCAGTAAGACGACGGACAGCAGCCCGACCAGGACCAGCAGCACGGCCCACATCACGGCTCTCTGACCCGGGGAGCGGAAGGATCCGGAGGGAGGGAGACAACTGTGTATCCCGGAGGGAGGGAGACAACTGTGTATCCCGGACGAAGACAAGCCGTTTGTTTGCTCTCTCGCTCTCTCTCTCTCTCTCTCTCTCTCTTCTCGCTCGCTCTCTCTCTCTCTCTCTTCTCGCTCGCTCTCTCTCTCTCTCTCTCTATTTTCTCGCTCGCTCTCTCTCTCTCTCTCTCTCTCTATTTTCTCGCTCTCTCTCTCTCTCTCTCTCTCTCTCTCTCTCTCTCTCTCTCTCTCTCTCTCTCTCTCTCTCTCTCTCGCTCTCTTTTCATGCGATTGCGACACACCAAAGCTCTTGCCTTAATCATCTCTTGGTAAGGAAGGATATCTTCTTGCTTGGAAGATAGGTTTAAAAAAGTAGGCAAAAAGTTAGAAAGGCCTGGACTCTGTCGCCATCTAAAGATGTATGTAAACAGTATCACTTTATTCTCTGAAGGAGGTCTTAGGAATCAGACATTTAATATATACATAACATCCCATAATATTAACAGCCCACATCCCCCTGGGCGACACACACACACACACCACTTTATACTTTTGATTATATTTGTATTTTTAATCACTTCCATAAATAAGTGCACCTACCAGGGGAATTATAACCCATTCACCAGGGCTGCCCAATGAGTGGATGAGGCTTCAAGACACAAAGATCACTTTCATCAAGTACAAGGGTTCCGGTAAGTATTGGACTTGAGTCTTTGTTCATCTCATGGCTGATGGAGGGCAGGAGTCCACCACCCTGAACACCTCCTGGGGACACTTTGCTGATCATGTTGTCCCTTCTATCTCTTTCTGTTTATTGACCTCAGGGTTCTAGTAGAGAATGCAAATGTAGTTCTCCCTATCACCCTTTTGTCCTATTGTCCTGAGGGGTCTTGTCTTGTCCTTATCCTGTTATCCTGTTTGTCCTTATCCCTCCCCGGGGGGGGGTTGGCATACAACTATTGAGCTGGATCAAAGGCTTGGCGGCTCCTGGTTCAACACCTCTGGCTTCTTCTCCTGCACGGGAGTTCCTCTGTTCCCGTGCTGGGAACAGAGAAAGCTTTGTCTGTCTGTTGTCTGACTGTCTGTCAATGTGTCTGTTTGGCCACTTGTCTACTTGTATTTGTTCGTGTTCTGCTTGCTTGATAAATCTTCAATCTTAATTGAGTTCATGTGTGACAGTTCTTATTGATTGATAATTTGCCTTCTTATTCACGTAGATTTCCACCACACTAAATACTTACATTTAGCTGTGTGTTGTTGCTGCGTGATACAGGAGTCTACTACACAAACTGCAAACCAAACAGGGGAAGATATTTGTCCTTCAAAAGCCACCTTATAAACCAGAACTAAAATTCACTCAGCAAAAGGCACAGCAGACTCAACCCTTCATCATGTACCACAGCAAACCCAACTTCCTCTCTTAACTGGCCTGTTATCTTCCCATAGCGGACACATTACCATCCTCATTATGGAATACTACCAAGTAACATTTTGGCACGTCTCCAAAAAGGTTTTGGTCCTAAAAGAGTAAGAAGAAGGGCGGTAGAGTTTGGTGTGTAACCCATACTGGGGCTTTCTTCAACGGCAGCCCGACAGAAAAGGCTGCAATTCATATTGTGTGTGAGAGAGAACTTGGCTGTGTGTACGACCAGGAACATGGAATATCACACGGGTAACAAGCCTCTGTGGGAGAAGTCAGGCAAGTACAGCTGAGGTTCGAGACAACCGGGTCACCAGTAGAACGAACGAGACAGGAAGTTGGCAGCCGCTCCTAGCCAGGTGGCGCCGTCCGGCCCGGTGCCCGCACGGGACACCGCCTTGTCGGGTTCCTGGGACGGACTCTCCTCCTCGGGCAGGTAGTCCGGCAAGTCCACGTTGGGCTCCACCTGCAGAGAACCGTCCTCCGCGAAGGGGATCAAAATCTGAAGAAATTAAAAATATATATTTAAAAAAAAGGCATGGATGAGGAAACAAGCTGAACTTTGGTGGTTTGGATAAATGTCAAGTCAGACGTTGATGTTTTGGAAACCAATGAAACAAATTTCACTGTGTGCACCAGAGGAGGCTCGTCCATTGAGGAAAGGGAGGACCATCCTCCCTAAAATTTCAGAAAAATAAATATACATTTAACAGATTCATCTGTGAAAATACTGATAATGTTAATATTTTAACACTTTGAAGGATCATGTCCCCGTGTCAAAGTACCAACAGCGCCTCCTACCGCTAATTGAAAATGACTGTACAGAGAACCGTCCTCCCCAAGCTCCCATTGAAGTCCATTCTAAAACTGCCGGACCCGAGCGGCCGGTGAGTCCTGGTGTTTAACATGAGTGTGTACGGGAGGACCATCCTCCCTGAGGGCGGGTCTCGCCAGAGGCTGTGAACCAATCAGCAGAGCTCCCTGCACTGGTGAATACCCAATCAGAGCTTTAGGGGGCGGGTTATCATCATGCAAGGAACTATCCTGTGTCAATTATTAGTTCCGGCAAGACAACTATATTTAATATATTTCAGACTTGAAACTTTCGAGTCAGGAAGTCAAAGTGTTCCAGGTGCAAACGAGATTAGACAATTTACATGATTTACGTGCATAACTGGTTTTAAATTAAATTAATTTTAAACAAATTAAATACAGGTAATTATACTTTACACAAAAAACCCTTCTTCCTCAAATGTCCCTTAAATCTGTTAAGTTTGTTTGGTAGAACTAGCCACTGTGATCATCACTCTTCCTCCTCACATCACAATAGGTTTCAATTCTGTTTGGCTTGTCTGCTAAAATGACCCACTAATACACTTTCAGAATGTAGATGAGCTACTGCGTCATTGAGGCTATCTTTATAGTAGGCTATATTGTCATGTGAAGAACAGATAGAACTGTCATTCCCACTGGCTGCCCAGGCTATGCATTATAGAGTTCTGTGGTCAGACCATCTCTTGAACATGTAATAAGAACAGCTTTCACACCACAATTTGCCAACTATATCTCAAAATGAAACCCATTAGAATTCTAGCAAGCTTTAATCAAAATGTATCAGACGCTTTTGACCACGTGGAATCCGACATGGACCCCAATTTTGTCCTTGGATTAAAACTCTTTATTAACCCGTAAATCTATATAACCTGTACCTTAACCCTATTTATAAGGGACTAATCCAATCAATTGGATTAAATCCTCCAGATTTAGATTTTTCATTTCAGTAGCAAACCTCTTGTCCGTCCTCTCCTTTCACCACCCGTTGGGCTGTCAGAACCTCTGTGGAGGCAATGGCCAACGCAAGTGCCTAGAGGATAAACAGCACAAGACAACATTATAGCATGTCCTATGGTCTGCTTGCTTGGATGTGCACTAGCATTAGGGAAAGGCA
Organism: Muraenolepis orangiensis; assembly: GCA_027704905.1. Lineage (NCBI taxonomy): Eukaryota > Metazoa > Chordata > Actinopteri > Gadiformes > Muraenolepididae > Muraenolepis > Muraenolepis orangiensis. The sequence continues at coordinate 30,905,814 of CM051010.1, forward strand.
GCAGGAGGAGTCTCACCTCCGCCTTGAGGTCGGAGCGGATTCGAACGATGCACCTCTTGACGGCCATCTGAAAGGTGAAGCTAATCACCCCGCGGATCTTCAGCAGGGCCTCCTCGCACAGAGTCCTGCGACTCTGTCACGGCATGAGGATTACAGAAAGACACTTCTATCAAAGGAAAATACTTCAATTTGCCTTATGTATATACATACATACATGGACATGCGTTGTGGGGAGACATGTTGACCCAGTTAGCTCCTTACAGAGTCATCCAGCCCATCTATATGCAGCACCACCGTCTTGGCCCGCTTGTTGGTGGATCCCAGAAAGAACTGGGCCTTCCTCCTCCCAGACGGGGCTCCATCAACCTGGTCAGACTCAGGGCCGCTGGATGCCTGGAGAAGCTCATACACCTCCGAGGCCAGAAGCTTTGTCTCCCCTGGAGTCGTGGTTCTGGGACCCGACAAAACATATGGGATTAGTGAGATATCCAATCCTCCTTCACTCACCCCCTGCCTGGTGCTCTGTGCACCAACCACATCAGTCTTCCTGCCACCCCTCCATCTATACCACCCTCTCCACCTCTTGTTACATCTAGCCGCCCTACCACATGCACCCTTGACCCGGTCCCTCCCCTCTCCTTCAGTCTTCTGATCCTGTAATCCTCCCCTTCCTGACCTCATCAACACATCTGACATCTAGATGCTTTCAAGACCCCCTTCTGTAGACACTTGACCCCTCTGAACTCAACTACAGACCGGTTTCCCTTCTACCTTCCTTACCAAAAACTCTTGAACGTGCTGTCTTTAACCAATTGTCCTTGAACCTCCACCAGAAAAGCCTCTTGGACAAACCAATCTGGTTTCAGGGCGGGTCACTAAGCACTGCCCTCCTGACAGTGATCTACGCCATTCAACACTGCCAGACACCCGCCCTTGAGGGGATGGGTGTCTGGGGTTCTGCACTCTCATTGTTAGTATACTACCTGACAGGTCGCTCCTACCAGGGGATACACAACGATCTGCGTACTTGTAATGTAATCGGATCGGGTCCTCTTCTCCCTCTACACAACATCTCTTGGTTCCGTTATCCACTCTCATGACTTATCCTACCACTGCTATGCTGATGACACCCAACTGGTCTTGTTGTTTCCCTCCTCTGACACAGTGGAGGTGCACTTTGCCGTGTGCCTGCCAGACATCTGGATGTGGATGTCGAGGAAGCACGTAAAGCTCAACCTGGACAAGACTAAGCTAGTGTTCATCCAGGGGAAGGGCTGTCGGCACCGAGAGAGCAGTTAAAGCGACAGCTTATTCCTACCTCCAGGCTATGATCAAGCCCTGCCTGTCTACTTCCACTTGTCTATTTGTCTCTTACAAATAAATAGTTTTTATTTTTGGACAGTTTGCATTCTATAGCTTATTCAGAGATTTCCACCACAGGCATGGCTCTTCTGTCCTGGCCCCACATTGGTGGAATGAACTCACTGCTGAGGTCAGTGAGGCTCATTTTTCACTGCAGGCTCACCTCTTCACCCCTTCCTGTTTGCCAGAGGTTGTTTATTAACTTTTGCTTATTAGCTCTGTGGTTCACTATTATCTATGACTATATAGTCATTGTACAGCCCACTGAGAGGGTTGGTCTATCCACCGTACATTTGGCTTGGTCGATTTAGAGTAATTCTTGTAATTCTCCAAGCCTTACTTCTGTATGACATTCTGAAGGCTCAGCATCATGCCCAGCTCCCCCTCCATCTTCTCTCTGTTGGCTCGACATTCCGCCAGGTACCGCAGAGCCTGGTGGCGACAACCGAAACATGAACAAATGACCACCACCGCAGACAACTAGGGATCAAACTATGGCAGCCTTTTTAACCACTCTTCAATGTTTTCAAAGAGTCAGGTGAAACCCTCTGGGGGGCGCCAGAGGGTTTCAAGGGAGGTCCAGAGAAACGTATTTCCAAGAACGTTAAATAAATGAAAGAATTGGTTTTATGTTTTTTAATTAATTATTTTGAAATTAATTGATCAATGAAAAATAGAGATATTCCTCCCACCGGCAGTGCCACGGCATAAGGCTGCAGTGTTAATTCAAAGATATACTATGTTTACTAGTTAAATCGCTTCTTGTCTGAATATTAGGATAGGATTCAGGGCTCAATAACAATAACCCGGGCAAGAAAAATACAATGTCGGGAGTAAACAACGCACCTGGTACGCAACGCATGTGGGAAATCTCACTAAGCTTCCTAGAGACATAGAAACCTCCCTAGACCACCCATAGGAACCCCCCTAGACCACCCATAGGAACCCCTCTAGACCACCCACAGGAACCCCCCAAACCACCCATAGGAACCCCCCTAAACCACCCATAGGAACCCCCTAGACCACCCATAGGAACCCCTCTAGACCACCCATAGGAACCATTCTAGACCACCCATAGGAACCTCCCTAGACCACCCATAGGAACCCCTCTAGACCACCCACAGGAACCCCCCCCCCATAGGAACCCCCCTAAACCACCCATAGGAACCCCTCTAGACCACCCATAGGAACCATTCTAGACCACCCATAGGAACCCCTCTAGACCACCCATAGGAACCATTCTAGACCACCCATAGGAACCCCTCTAGACCACCCATAGGAACCATTCTAGACCACCCATAGGAACCCCTCTAGACCACCCATAGGAACCATTCTAGACCACCCCCCCACCATACAGGGCTAACCGTTTTCTCACCAGCAGGGCGGAGTACACGACCTGCGGATAGGGATGGTCTAAGAACAGGATGAGACCGGGCAGGCAGCCCTGGTCCTGGACGATGGCTCTCCGGTTCATGGGGTCGGCGGCCAGGTCCCGTAGCTGGTTCACCACCAGCAAGGCCTCGGGCTCCCCACTCATAGCCTGATACACCTGGATAACACAACCGGAATACATGACAAAACAAACCCTAGACCACCTCCTATGATCATTCTGGACTACCTCCTGTGTGTGTGTGTGTGTGTGTGTGTGTGTGTGTGTGTGTGTGTGTGTGTGTGTGTGTGTGTGTGTGCACTGCATCTGTTTTGCAATTATCCTAAAGGACATTTTGTATTGGTTTAGTTTTCAGTCAACTGGGTGGCGGCTGGGCTGGTGGATTGCGCCCATAATTCCGCTAACCTTTACGTTACAAAGTGTGAATCTGAATCCATGTTACCGTTGAGGTCATAGCCGGCCTGTCGAGATGTCGTCATATGACGTGTGAATACGGACCGTGTGGTAACATCTGCCGTACAAACACGTACCTCGGACGATATTCCACGTTATGCTTCGTGATTTACTCAGCAAAAGTCACGCCGACACCAAAATGAGAAGACATTGACAGAAAAGTAGCAACCTAAAAGTAGTAGCCGCGTCTCAACGTCAAAGAAGGTATTATTTATCATACTTTAAAACAAGCATAGACTGAGTTATAGACATAAATATACAGCTACATAATGAGGATGACACTTGGTTGTTGTGGGCTACGCTTCCTGGTGGAGCGATATATATGGTCACGTGTTCAAACGCGCGTCTCTGATTGGACGTTTGGTCGTCAGCTGAGCTCGCCGGCTGCGACTCTTGCGGTAAGATTTAAAGAGCCGACGCCCTTCAAGGCAAAATAGTGTCAATTTATTTTTATTCAAAATGCAAGGTTTACACAAAATAGTTCCTTTACAGTTCCTTTACACAGGTCACATGTGTCAAAAAGTCTTTTTCAGAAAATACAAATGTCACGTTAATTTGTGTCCTTCTGGAACGTTGACATGTTTGAAGAACAACTCAACTTCTAAACCAACATGAAAATCAAAAAAACTAAAAGGTACACATGTCAATTTGTAAGACAAAAACTTGTTTGGTCAAGAATTAAGTGCATAGTTTAACTTCTGCCCTTCCATCCAACTGACTTTAAAACTAAAAATAATACAATTAAATCAAACAATGCTAAACAAACATTAAAAGTCAGTGTGTTGCTTGTTGAAATGGACAGAAGGTGTGTATTCATACCACCTTCAGGTAACGGCTGCTGCAGTTGGAAATATCAGCAACCCAATAGTTAATTAGTAGTTAAAATAGTTAGTTTCCACTTAATAAGCAACATAATCATGCTTGCAAAAATGGGCCGACCTCCAATAATACTAATTAATAATACCCACAGATATTCAAATAGTGTAGACAGGAGTCATGGTGAAAGCAGACAGAACAGTAGACTGTGTTCCCAACTCCAGACTGAAGGAAGATTTAAGTCCACGACATCTCAAGTCTCACTTCAGCAAAACTACGGAAAAGAAAAAGTAATGGGTGGAGGTCACAGGTCCTGAATACTCGAAGTATTTAATTAATACTATAATGATTAACAACTGAAGACATATTTTAAAACAGAGCCAAGAGTCTGAGGTTTCACATGGATGAACATATGACATTATTTGGTAAATATTATTCTTTGTCAATGCCCCACAACAAAAAATACAAATCAACACAAATAAAAACAATAGAAATATAAACTCAACAGTCACGTTGTCACAGTGGAACGATAAACCAAGAACAAAAATGAAGAGGACCTCAGCGCCGTCCAACGCTGTTGTCAACGGGACAACCTCTGGCCAACCTCTGACCCCAGTGGACCAACGCCCACTGCAAGTTAAATTAGCCCAACACAAAATGTCCGCCTGCTCTTGGCCTGGTGCCAAAGGTCAACCTTCATGTTCTTGGTCATCACTGGCTACATGTGTGGGGTTTACAATGTGAAGTTATAGTGCTACATACAACCATCTTCAGCACATGTCCCACCATTTATGAACCCTTTAGGATCGTATTGAAATAATTCTGTCATAATTCATAAATAATTCACCTCAAAAGTGTCTCCCAACATCTTGTGAAAGGGAAAGGAAACATTTTGATACCAGAGCTAAAAATAACACTTAATAACAATGAATAATGTCAAGAGAGCATCAAAAACCCCTCAGATCATTAGTGGGTTGTAGTAATGCATGTATTACTTGTAGTATTAATACACTTTGTGTACTAGTACTTTGGTAAGGTAGTAATAGATTTGCGTACTACTGTACTCTGGGAATGTGTCCCAGTGTAATAAACACGATTTAATTAAAGAACAAAGTAGTCTTTGCTTAGTTGGTTGCCTTTGAAGGGGAAGCAGGATAAAGGCAGAGACAGAGAGAAAGACAGAGATAGAGCCAGAGAGATATAGATAGAGACAGAGAGATATAGATAGAGACAGAGAGATATAGATAGAGACAGAGACAAAGACAGAGATAGAGACAGACAAAAACAGAGATATAGTTATAGAGAGAGACAGACAGAGAGATATAGCTTGAGACAGAGAGACAGACAAAGACATTGATAGAGAGGCAGAGACAGAGAGACAGACAAAGAGAGAGACAGCAGACGACAGAGATATAGTTAGAGACAGAGAGATAGAGAGACAAAGAGGGAGATATAGGTATAGAGACATCTTTATATATACATAGTATATAGAGTCTCTAGGAGGTGGTCTTGGTAGGTTCCTATGTCTCTATGGTCTTGGTAGGTTCCTATGTCTCTATGAGGTGGTCTTGGTAGGTTCCTATGTCTCTAGGAGGTGGACTTGGTAATAATAATAATAATAAATTATATTTATAATGCACTTTTAATTTGCATGGGCAAAACTCAGTGCTACAGAGTAAAAATGGTTTAAATAAAACAGAATAAAAGCAGCGACGTTTACGCCGGCATGGCAACCAGTGGGGTTTTTTAAAAATCTAGTGAAAAGCTATTCTAAAAAGGTGTGTTTTTGGTAGGTTCCTATGAGGTGGTCTTGGTAGGTTCCTATGTCTCTATGGTCTTGGTAGGTTCCTATGTCTCTAGGAGGTGGTCTTGGTAGGTTCCTATGTCTCTAGGAGGTGGTCTTGGTAGGTTCCTATGAGGTGGTCTTGGTAGGTTCCTATGTCTCTAGGAGGTGGTCTTGGTAGGTTCCTATGTCTCTAGGAGGTGGTCTTGGTAGGTTCCTATGAGGTGGTCTTGGTAGGTTCCTATGTCTCTAGGAGGTGGTCTTGGTAGGTTCCTATGTCTCTAGGAGGTGGTCTTGGTAGGTTCCTAGGAGGTGGTCTTGGAAGGTTCCTATGAGGTGGTCTTGGTAGGTTCCTAGGAGGTGGTCTTGGAAGGTTCCTAGGAGGTGGTCTTGGTAGGTTCCTATGAGGTGGTCTTGGTAGGTTGGTAGGCCTCCTCTGCGGCTCATCCAGCAGTCCAGGTTGGTCTGCAGATGGGCCAGCATGCGGTGGGACAGGCTGGTGCAGGAGAAGCGGCACCACTCTCTGAACAGTGTACTCCTGGTAGTTCCGACTACTTTAACCTGTACTCCTGGTAGTTCCGACTACTTTAACCTGTACTCCTGGTAGTTCCGACTACTTTAACCTGTACTCCTGGTAGTTCCGACTACTTTAACCTGTACTCCTGGTAGTTCCGACTACTTTAACCTGTACTCCTGGTAGTTCCGACTACTTTAACCTGTACTCCTGGTAGTTCCGACTACTTTAACCTGTACTCCTGGTAGTTCCGACTACTTTAACCTGTACTCCTGGTAGTTCCGACTACTTTAACCTGTACTCCTGGTAGTTCCGACTACTTTAACCTGTACTCCTGGTAGTTCCGACTACTTTAACCTGTACTCCTGGTAGTTCCGACTACTTTAACCTGTACTCCTGGTAGTTCCGACTACTTTAACCTGTACTCCTGGTAGTTCCGACTACTTTAACCTGTACTCCTGGTAGTTCCGACTACTTTAACCTGTACTCCTGGTAGTTCCGACTACTTTAACCTGTACTCCTGGTAGTTCCGACTACTTTAACCTGTACTCCTGGTAGTTCCGACTACTTTAACCTGTACTCCTGGTAGTTCCGACTACTTTAACCTGTACTCCTGGTAGTTCCGACTACTTTAACCTGTACTCCTGGTAGTTCCGACTACTTTAACCTGTACTCCTGGTAGTTCCGACTACTTTAACCTGTACTCCTGGTAGTTCCGACTACTTTAACCTGTACTCCTGGTAGTTCCGACTACTTTAACCTGTACTCCTGGTAGTTCCGACTACTTTAACCTGTACTCCTGGTAGTTCCGACTACTTTAACCTGTACTCCTGGTAGTTCTGACTACTTTAACGTGATATATAATCACAGTGATGTATAACCAGTGATGTATAACCAGAGATATATAACCAGTGATGTATAACCAGTGATGTATAACCAGTGATGTATAACCAGAGATATATAACCAGGGGTGTATAACCAGTGATATATAACCAGTGATGTATAACCAGGGGTATATAACCAGTGATGTATAACCAGAGATGTATAACCAGAGATGTATAACCAGGGGTGTATAACCAGGGGTGTATAACCAGGGGTGTATAACCAGAGATGTATAACCAGTGATGTATAACCAGTGATGTATAACCAGTGATGTATAACCAGTGATGTATAACCAGGGGTATGTAACCAGTGATATATAACCAGAGGTATATAACCAGGGGTATATAACCAGGGGTATATAACCAGGGGTATATAACCAGGGGTATGTAACCAGCGATATATAACCAGTGATATATAACCACAGTGATGTGTAGCCAGTGATTCGATTTGATTCAAATATATTGTCATTGCACAGTACAGTAGTGCAAATGTTGCAGTAAAATGCATGGATATACGTATAGAATGTATATTGGTATGGTATAATGAGATGTAAAAACGGTCTACCGAAAAATCATAGTCATATCAACAGTTATAGATTAATATACGGTAGGCTGTCTTCGTGGTACAGAGTTCAGAGAGATGACAGCTGAGGGGAAGAAGCTGGTCCTAAGCTTGCTTGACTTGGAACAGAGGGGAGGAGGGTAACAGTCCATGGTTGGGGTGAGAGGTGTCTTTCCCTATTTGTTGTGCCTTCCTCAGACACCGTTTGTGGTGGGTGGTGTTAATTGCAGGGAGAGGTAATCCAACGATGCGTTGGGCGGTTTTCACCACCCTCTGCAGCGCTTTCCGGTCTCAGACAGTGCAGTTTCCGTACCACACTGTGATGCAGTTGGTGAGGATACTTTCAATGGCACACCGGTAAAAGTTCACCAGAATCTGAGGGGACAGGTGGGCTTTCCTCAGTCTCCTCAGAAAGAAGAGACGCTGGTGAGTCTTCTTTACCAGTGAGGCAGTGTTGAGGGACCAAGAGAGGTCCTCGGAGATGTGGAACCCCAGGAATCTGAAGCTGGAGACACGCACCGCTGCTCCGGTCCGTTGATGAGGATGGGGGCGTGTGCGCTAGCTCTGGTCTTCCTGAAGTCCACGATGAGCTCCTTGGTCTTCTTGGTGTTGAGGGCCAGGTTGTTGTCAGCGCACCACGCCACCAGGTGCTGGACCTCCTCCCTGTAGGCTGCCTCATCGTTGTTTTTGATGAGGCCCACCACAGTTGTGTCGTCTGCAAACTTGATAATGCCGTTTCTACTGTACGTATGTACAGGAGTGCAGTCGTGGGTGAAGAGGGAGTAGAGGAGAGGGCTCAGCACACAGCCTTGTGGAACGCCGGTGTTCAGGGTGAGGGCGGAGGAGGTGAGATGGTCTAACCTGACGGCTGGGGTCTGTGGGTTAGGAAGTCCAATAACCAGTTACAGACAGAAGGGTTAGTGTCAAGATTATTTGTTTTCATGAGGTCACCAAGTTGATATGAACAGTCGATGAACAGTATTCTCACGTGGGTGTTGCTCTCATCCAGGTGGGAGAGAGTGGAGTGAAGGGCTGAGGAGATGGCGTCCTCCGTGCTCCTGTTCTCACGGTAGGCAAAGTGGTGTTTATCCAGTGAGGGTGAGAGGCCAGATTTGAGGTGAGCCAGGCCTCTCGAAGCACTTCATGATGATGGGGGAGTGTGCAACAGGGAGGAAGTTGTTGAGGCTCGCTGCAGAGGAGGGTTTTGGCACTGGCACAATGGAGGTGGTTTTAAAGCACACGGGGACAACTGCCTGAGCTAGTGACATGTTGAAAATGTCAGTAAGGACCTCGGTCAGCTGCTCAACGCAGTTCCTGAGAACACAGTCTGTAAGTGCAGCTTTTACATAATTCATGATTTAACTGTAATATGTATTTTCTAAGTTTAATAATTATTATTTGTTCACGTCTCGTTGTGCTGTTCTCACGTGAGTTAGAGAGAGAGAGAGACAAGAAACAGAGTAAGATGCACAGATACTTTTAAAGCTCCGTTAGTTTAAGTGTATTCTTATAAAGTTGTAAGGACTGAAGAATACTTCCCTCTGTTTTCAGAGCATGTTGCAGTTTGTGGCCACAAGAAGGAAACAAAGCCCAGTGCTGCCCCTCAGACTTAAGCATGTTAGTAGAACTAGGATTATGATACCTGGCAACAGCATATTAACGCCAAACAAAACAGACCAAACAGACACGGAGGTTAGAATTCACGTTGAGTGCGATGGACTTGAACCGAGAAGCTTTATTTGTTTGTGATAATAACAGCGGTTAGCCAATAGCTATCGCATTAAAGTCTCCCACTAGGCGGTTATTAAGGCTGTCTGTCCAGAGGTTGGGTATTATGTGGTTAAGTAGACAGTTTTCAGATTACCCAAATTAAATCTCAAAGCATTTATCAAAGATGTATCTCCCCATCCAATAACCACCAGTACAGACGGAACCAGCACCACTACAGCTGTACTCACAGGTTCTGATAGTCCACATTGACGTGGGAGTGAGGGACCGGCTGCTCTGGTTCTGATAGTCCACATTGACATGGGAGTGAGGGGCCGGCTGCTCTGGTTCTGAGGGCCCAGGGCTCCGCTGTCTCACCTCTCCTGGTGGAAGGAGGGGAGAGAGAGGATGGGTGAAAGAAGAGTTGGGCGAGGTAGAGGATGGGTGTGAGAGAGAGACAGAGAGAAAGAAAAGGCTTGGTTGAGAGAAAGTATGGGTGAGGCAAGGGTTGGGAGGGAGAGAGCGACCCCATATGTAATTTCTAAAACGACATTACCTTTTCATATGACTTTAGTTTTCTTTGTTTATTGTTTAAACTGTTGGTGCATCAGAGCATACTCATGTGTGGGTCAAGCCAATGAGATAAGAGTAATCAATTTGAGTAACAAATGTAGTGTAGCGACTGCGTTTCAAGGATGACAAGTGTTGGTCAAGCTGATGTTTTATTAACACTGGAGTGAATAGCTTTGCATTGATGACATTGATAAAGTTAGCAATTGCTACTTATTCCTATTGAGAGCTCTGAGTCTGCATTTCACAAATATTACAGCCCGCAGCTCCCCCGGTGGCCAGCTGAAGGCATTGTCATGACACGCACTTCTGAAGTACTTCTTAGTGTACCACTCTACTGCTGCAACAATAACATCAGTTAAATACCAGAACAATCAGTGGTTTTAACAACATACATACCGTTTTGAATTTTTTGAATCCAAAAAGCTGTTGAATAAATGTGTCAGCAGTGAGCCGTGATAACACCAAGAACACTGCTGGAGGCTGACCCACATCCACAACCTAGAGTCAATCTAGGAAAACCAGGTCAACATCTGGGCCGTCCAGAGGGCCATCTATTGAACTACACCAGCCTCCCCATGCAGTCAAATACCATGCAGAACATTTATCTCATCATCTGAAGAGACGCACCTATCACTCTCATCGAGAAGTTCCTGCTCCTCAACAGTTTGATCGGCCACATCCTTGCACTAGACGCTTTGGGAAGACCTGGACGGACTCTGAAAGATGTATTATACTTGTGTTTGTGTGTGTGTCCACTAGCGGTTTGAGTTAGTGATTGTGTGACCTTCATAATGGGAAGATGAGTTGAACAAATACACATTCGTGAATGGCTTCTTCTTGTTCTCTGTGCAGCAGCACATGGCAGTTAGGGGAAACCCTACCCAGATGATGGAGTGAACGCTAAGGGGTTAGGCCTAACCCTCAGAGAGATGTTGGGAGATGTACTTATGGACCGCTGTGTTATGGTGAATAACATGAAGAGTCCAACAACTTCTCTTGCTTCTGTATATCGTGTATTTTCATCTGCCAATAAAAAAAAAATAATAACGGTCAGGAAATACGTACACGTTTTAACCAGCTCCTCTTCCCTCACACACATCCCAGTAAAGAGGACATACACAGAAAGGACATAAACATAACAGACAACACCTTGTTTGCGTTAGGTCGAGTCTTGAGCCCAGCATGGCAGGAACCAAAAACTAACTACAAACTCACATCGTGTTCACCTCCGATCAGATCTCAAAGTGTGTGGGCAAGCAAAGGGAAATGCAGCTCAATGCTTATCTAAAGGAGTGTGTGTGTGTGTGTGTGTGCGTGTGTGTATGTACCTTGCACAGCTGCCTGGGAGAAGGACCTCCAAAGAGCGCGGAGCTGGCCCCGAGGCTGATGGCGCCTCTGCGCCGCAGGACATGCTGGGGCCCCGGCGAGGGGCCCAGCATGTCGAGGGGCAGCACGGCGGGGAGCACGGCGCCATGGAGCAGTGGGCGCCCGGTCCGACACCGGATCGAGAGCTGGTCGATGGACCATGAACTCACGCACAAGAAGTTGTCATTGTTGTTGTTGTTGCAATGACAGGATTTCGAGGAGCTCGTTCACGGCGACAACGAAACGAATATTAATATAATATCTGCCTTCATTTTGTGTCTTCCTCCCCGGACCATTTAGTTTATTTTATTTTGTTATATATTCGGTAAACAATGCGGAGCTATTCTCTTCTGATTAAGATATGGATGTCATCACAGAGGGGCCCTCGACCCTCCCTCATATTGCAGGTAGGCCCACCGCTACAGAAACAGACTTTACTAATCAAAATATATATTTAAAACATATAAATATGGAAGCATTCAGAGCCGCGGTACCATTTAAAACGACCTTTGTATCGGAGGAAGATAGGAGCACCGGTCCGCCTCCAGCTCCGATGAACTGCGGCAAACCGTCGCGGTCGTCAAATGCTTTTCCATTGCGCTTTGAAACAACCAACAACGATTTGAATAAGTCGAAGCGTTCAGGGACTTAAGGTCAGTCCATTCTTCACCTAACCCTAACTCGGTCGGCCCCTTCTTCACCTAACCCTAACTCGGTCGGTCCCTTCTTCACCTAACCCTAACTCGGTCGGCCCCTTCTTCACCTAACCCTAACTCGGTCGGTCCCTTCTTCACCTAACCCTAACTCGGTCGGTCCATTCTTCACCTAACCCTAACTCGGTCGGTCCCTTCTTCACCTCGCAAGTTAACCGACTGGACGGTTCCTTCTTCCCCAAACATTTCAACGATGGAGCGATGACGGTCAACTAGATCCTGCGAGCGCCAATCACGTTAGAGCACACCGTAGTACGTCTCTTGTGATTGGTTCATCTAGGGTTGTACATTTGAGACGCTTGCATCTGTTGGACCAGGGCTTCCCGGAGCAAACTATGAACACCAACTGCTTCACGGAGCATGTTCAAGGTTATTTATTTATTTATAAACAATAATTAAATAAAGCTCCATAAGGATTTTATTTGTATTTTTTTAAGATTACGGTCCCGAAGACATAAACAGATGTTATACCAGTAGGTTCATGTAGGGCAAGGCTGCCTACCCCTTTAAGAGAGAGAAGGCGTGGCGTGTGTGTGTGGGAGCGCGAGGTGAAGGAGCGAGCGTCTGTGTGTGTCTGGTGAAGTAGTGATGGGAATTCCGGCTCTTTTGAGTGAGCCGGCTCATTTGGCTCGGCTCACCAAGAAGAGCCGGCTCTTTCGGCTCCCAAACGGCTCTTCTATTTTACCACATATACCTTTTATAATTCAATCAAATTTAGCCCTATTTTGACTAATTATTTATATGTGTACACATATATCACTTAAATTATTCAATACATCCTTTGTACTGAAGTATTCAAAAGTACAAATTTTTTATTTGAATATAAATGATTTGCCGTGTTCAATTGTTTTCATTGCATTTCCAGACCCTTGTACCTCTGATACCACCCAATGAATGACCTGACTTGCTTGTAGAACCACGCTACACACAGCAGATAGCAACACCTAGAACAACTTAAGCATAGACATTTAAAAAAAGGACAGCTACTGTATTTTTGTATATTTGACATTTTTATTTAAACAAAAAGCCCTAACAAAACAGCAGGGCTCTATTTCAGTATAAACTATAGAACAAAAGACAGTAACAGCTGACATCAAATCTTAAAAAATATAAATAATCATAAATAAATAACATAATGAAAATAAATATATTGCAATGCAAAAAACAGCAGCAAATAACAGTCTCTATCATAAAAAAAACATAATAAAAATAAATGTATTGTAATGTGCAAAACAGCAGTATAAACAGTCTCTAATGACACCTTACCACCGTCAACTATCAAACTGTAACCTTTTCTTCTTCTTTTCAGGGCAGATTGGCATTGAGGAAGACCAAGTGCCTCAGCTTAGAGGGTTGATCCGGTTTCTTCTCTCTGTTATTATCTGCCCTGTTTTAAAACATACATTGGATTGAGAGCATGTGTGAAGCTTCGGAATCCCTTGTCCTCCACAATGGAAAATGGTTGGAAATCACTTGCAATCATTTTGGCCAATTCTTCATCCACTATGTTCTGTCTAGCTGGGGTCATTCATTGCCTTTGATATAAATTGTCTTATTGAGGTCTGTGTAGCTGTTGGTGTTTGGGTACCTGACGCATGGGGGGTAGATCCTGTAGCTGCAGCAGCAACAGGTGGAGTAGACCACTGGCAGAAGCAGGCAGTCTGCCTTTTTTCTTCCAACTGAACAGTAGCGTGGCGTGGGGAAAATTTTAGGGGAAGCCAGTTTTTTTGGGTCAATAACGTAACCAGATGAGTGATTACAGCGCCCGGTATCATTTTACACAGTTGTATCATACAGATATAGGACTTGCACACGCCTGTTATCTAACCGACAGGTCCGCACGCACTCTCCAGCCAAAACTCTCTCGTCTTAATTTAAGCATCCCCCCCCCCCCCCCAAATGCATAACCAGCCGCTCAATGCGCAGTGCAGATTCGGTAATGAATAAAAAAGCTTCAATTTCACAGCACAATCTATGTGATTTTTTGATTTACCGTGCCTCTCAATTGCCCGTGACAGGTTGGCAAGGTCGATGAATCCTGAAGTTGCCCAAGGATTGTTCAGGGAGCACGAATCCTTGTCAAAAAGAAGACATGGCCAGCAAAATAGACGCTGAAGTTCAGCGCTTCCAGTTAGCCACTCCGTGCGGACATAATTGTCCTCATTGAACGTCCGATTCGCTCCCTTTTTCCTCTGTGCACACAGCTCGAGTGTGGGCATGGGCCTGTCATCAGATTACATTTTTAGTTGCTGCTGTAGCGGAAGTTTAGTAAAGTTGTTTTTTATTAAGTACGCCAAATCTCCACCCTCCATAATGCTTAATACTATCAAACGGCGAGGATGACAGTTACAGTACTACGTACTGATGTTGATTGGATTTGTGAGTCAAGGGATTCCCTTCAAATCGATCCAATGGGATCAAGGGATCCCATTCCCTTGAGGGGGGATGCCAGCCGTCTCTGGCCTCCCTTGGCATGGGCCCTGACCAATCACAGGTTGGCAGGGGGACATGACGTGGGCCTCATCTGATTGGTCAATCCGGGACAATCCCTCCATTTTTTTTTTCACCAAGGGAAGCTCATTCGGCTGGCCTCCTCAATTTCACCATAATATCTAGGGGGCGCTGTTGTTTCACTCTTTGTAAAATACTCAATGAGAATGGGGGAGAGACGGTCCGGCAGCAACACACAGGCTGTGTGTTGCTGCCGGACCGTCTCTCCTACATTTTTTAAATTAAAATTAAAAAAAATCGGTAATTACCGAATTTTTTTTATTTTAATTTAAAAAATGTATTAAAATTATAACTACAATCCGAAAAAACAGGGGAAGCCTGGCTTCCCTTGGCCTCCGGGAGAAAACGCCACTGCTGAACTGAACTGTTGGATGCACAGTTCTCAAGTGCCTGTGGAGGTGGTTTGTGGACCCTGCTCTATATGAGAGCTTCATGTTGCAAATTCTGCCTTTGTGGTAGCACAATTGTTAAAATGCAGCCAAATGCTGCTTCTTTTCCTACTTTCACACATCTTATTAGCGCGACGCAAACTGACACATCACCGTGTGTTCTCCCTCTGTTAGCAACCAGCACTGAGCACGCGCCGCCCCTCCTCCTTATCTATCCTCACGTGATGCACAGCATGCGCGCGACAGTTAGTCACTGCATGTACGCGGAGCACCGGTAACAAATAAATCAATAACGGCTCGTTCGCGCGTGCGAGCCGGCTCCCGTCGTTCACTAAAAAGAGCCGGCTCTTTGAGCCGGCTCGTTCGCGACCGACACATCACTATCTGGAAGTGAACGGGAGTAGTAGCAATGTACACCTGTCTAGAATAAGTTGTCAATAAATCCAACCCTCTCGGAAGTAAACCCTGCCTGTCTCATTAAGTGGGTTATTGAACCCGAAGCCTGTGTTTCGGCCCTGGATGAATATCCCCTGTATTCCTCGACTACGGTCTGGAAGCTAGTCAGGAAAGTTTAACATTGGCGACCACGAAGGGACTACTACCACCTGCTGGAGGAACTAGAAACTGCATACGGCCCCTCTTCAGAGCATGCAGCTGCCGTGGCTATTGAACTAAAAAGGGGTGAGGCTCTTCATGTTTTGAGAGATGACATCTATGGGAAAGTGTCTGTTGCCTACAGTAACAGGAGTGAGACTGAACAGGACACGACAGGTGTTGAAGTTTTCACTAATGCTGTAGGACAGGGGTACTCAACTTCAGAGGCCAAGAGGGCCACATTTAAACCACAACAGGTGCAAAGGGCCACAAAATATTATTAACATATATTTGTACCATTTTATTCGCTGTATTTACTACTGCTGTTTAATATGCTGTCTTGCTTGTCATTTTTAATGCATTCCAAAGCATCATGGAATATGTAACAAATATTCTCAATTTGAGTAACAAATGTAGTGTAGCGACTGCGTTTCAAGGATGACAAGTGTTGGTCAAGCTGATGTTTTATTAACACTGGAGTGAATAGCTTTGCATTGATGACATTGATAAAGTTAGCAATTGCTACTTATTCCTATTGAGAGTTCTGAGTCTGCATTTCACAAATATTAATAACAATAACAATATAACTAACAACTTTTTACTTATTCCTATTGAGAGCTCTGAGTCTGCATTTCACAAATATTAATAACAATAACAATATAAACAATGTTTTACTTATTCCTATTGAGAGCTTTGAGTCTGCATTTCACAAATATTAATAACAATATAACAAACAACATTTTACTTATTCCTATTGAGAGCTCTGAGTCTGCATTTCACAAATATTAATAACAATAACAATATAACAAACAGTTGTTACTTATTCCTAGTGAGAGCTCTGAGTCTGCATTCTTTTCAGATCAGTACTTTCAGATCTGGTTGTTGCTCAGTTGTAGCTGCTCTGAGATAGTCTGCCAAATGTCTGTCAATTAGACGGGAACGCTGCTTTGATTTTATTATTCCCATGGCAGAGAAGGAGCTTTCACACACATAAGTAGATCCAAAGCAGGTCAGGATTTGTTTTGTTTTTATTAATTAAAAAAATAAATAAATAAATTTGATAATTCATAACCAGGCATGTCGGGGGCCACAAAATAAGCGTCTGCGGGCCGGATGCGGCCCGCGAGCCGCCTGTTGAGTAAGTCTGCTGTAGGAGATGCAGAAATTGTACAAAAGCTGCTGGAGCAGCGGCCCCAGACACTAGCCGAAGCCTAGGACATCGCCCGCCGCCATGAAACCACCAAGCAGACTGCGTTTTATGTCACCAACCGCATGTCCCCAGGGGCACACAACGTTGCTGAATGAAGGCCCCGTGCTGCTGTCATCAGGGAAGCAGCAGAGGAGGAGCCAACTGAGACTGCAGCCACATGCCAAGCAACCAGATGGAGGCCTGAGCCTGCTGGTCCCAGCCCATATCCCCGACACACCTTCTCTAACCAAACCTTCACACCCAGCAAACAAAAAGACCGTAAAGACATTAACTGGGAGGAGATTCGCTGTCATAACTGCTCAGGATTAGGTCACATGAGAAGAAATTGCCCCTCACCAAAGAAAACTAATAAAGCCCAGGTTTTGTCAGCCTCTCCTGAAATTACGGACCCCACTGTGCTTCACCTTAAAACACAGAATCATGAAATGAGCATTCTCATGCTTATAAATTAACGGGAAGTGTGCGCTGTTTTGGACAGTGGTGCCCGGAAAAGTGTGTTGCCTCTGCATCACTACAACACGGTTCACCCAGAGGTCTGGCCTCCCCTCCAGCCGTCAGTTGTGACGTCTGTGGTGGGTATCGGGCCAGGTGACATACCTGTGGTCGGTGAAGCTAATTTCCCTGTCCAGATAAACAAACGCCAAGTGAGCATGTAATTCCTGGTTGCTGACATTGCTTCAGAAGAGGCCCTGCAAGGCCACCCATTCCTGGTCCAATCCAAAGCAAACCTAGATTATGGTACCATAATCTATGGTGCTGTTTGGCGAAGAGGTCCCATCTTTCCAGCCACATAGCAAGCCACCATTATGTGCAGTGAGAGTTTCCCGGACTGTTGTGGTGGAGCCTGGGCGGGAGTACCTGGTACCAGGCTGCACACGTTTTAAAAGACAGTTTAAAGGGGAAGTAATGCTAAGCCCCACAAAGGGTTTTGTTGAAAAACACAGGCTGCTGGTAGCCCGAGCACTTGTAGAAGCTCAATGCTCTAAAACTGTGCCCCTCCGCATCTTCAATCCAGGCAACACTTCCATAACCATCAAAGAGGGGGCCATCGCTGGTGTTCTCCAACATGTCCGAGCTGTACAGACTGCACCCACTACAGATCAGCCAGGGCAGACTATCATCGGTATCATTGGGTACTGTCTACCACAGTGCCCAAGCACCTGCAAGAGCTCTACGCCCAGAGCTCTACTGAGCTAAATACCGAAGAGCGGCTCCAACTAGCACAGCTATTGCACACATATGGCGGTGTGTTCTCTACTGGCCCCGATGACCTCGGTCGCACTAGCATGGTGCAGCATGACATCCTAACCAGGCCAGGTGCCCCAGTCAAGCAAATGCCACGCCGTATGGCAACAGAGAAGCAAGAAAGTGCAAACCAGCATATACAACAGAGCCTGGAGACAGGATTGGCCCGTCGGAGTCACAACAGCTGGGCGTCGCCTATTGTCATGGTGCGCAAAAAGGACGGCACCTACCGCCTCTGCATAGACTATAGAGCCCTAAATGACGGCACTATTAAAGATGCGTATCCACTACCCCGCATCCAAGACACACTTGACACCCTCTCCAATGCCAAATGGTTCAGAACGCTGGACCTTGCCTCCGGTTATTGGCAGGTCGAGCTGACCCCCAGAGCACGCAAAGCATCTGCACCAGAGTGGAATGTCATGCCCTTCGGCTTGTGCAACGCCCCGGCAACCTTTCAGCGCCTGATGGACCGTGTGTTGATCGGCATGCAGCGGGAGACCTGCCTCGTCTATCTGGACGACATCATCGTGCTGGGCAGAGATGTGCCAGAGATGCTGCAACGACTAGGCCAGGTTTTTGACCGTGTCCAACAGGCCAACCTAAAACTCAAACCTGAAAAATGCAGATTTTTTTCGTGTCCAGGTTGCCTACCTGGGCCACATTGTCTCTGAGGATGGTGGGGCCACTGACCCCAGCAAAGCCCAGAAGGTGCAGGAGTGGCCGGCGCCTACATCAGTCCAAGAAGTCCGCCAGTTCATCGGCCTTGCATCATACTACAGGCGGTTTGTTAAAGACTTTGCTACCATGGCTGAGCCCCTCCACGCCCTGACAAAGAAATATGCTTGTTTTCACCGGAGTGAAGAATGCCAGGCATCATTAGACAAGCTCAAGCGTCTGCTAATGACAGCACCAGTTTTTTTTTGACAATGTCACAGTCTACTGGACTACCACCAACAACACAACTGGGCTGTGAGCTAACAGTCTCCCTGTGCAGCCCTGCCAGACATATTGGAGCCAGTGGAAGCGGCTCTACCTCAAAGACACCATTCTGGTTAGGCGGTTCTACTGCCTACTGTCTACTTGACACACAGTTTTACCCACAAGTTGTGCTGCCTCGAATCTTCCGCCCTGATGTCATGAAACAGCTGCATGACGGCCAAATAGGTGGACATTTTGGTGTGGAGCGCACAGTGGGCTGCAGACCCGTTACTTCGGGTACAGAATGAGAGAAGACGTGGCCCTCTGCTGCAGCACCTGTACCAGCTGCGCATCCAAAGCCCCGCAAGACACCACAAGCTCCCATGGGCACGGTCAGGGTAGGAGCCCCCATGGAGCGCATCGCCCTGAACATCATGGGGCCACTGAACGAGACGAATCGCAAAAACAGTTATGTGCTTGTGGTACAGGACTATTTCACGAAGTGTGTGGAAGCTTACCCCCTTCCCAACCAGCAGGCGTTAACACCACAAACACTGCACAGTGAACAAGGACGAAACCGTTTCCGAAGTGTTTCAAGAAATGTGCAAGCTGTTTGGCATTGAGAAAACACGCACAACACCCTTCCGACCTCAATCCGATGGCCAAGTGGAAAGATTTAATGCCACACTGCAAAATATACTGGCCACGACAGCCGAGCGATGCCACTGGGACTGGGACCTCATGACCCCCTTTACTGTAATTGCTTACAGAGCAACCAAGCACAGTGCAACTGGTTTCACTCCCAATGATGTTCGGCCGGGAAGTGAGTGAGCCTGTGGACCTGAAAGGGCCGAAGACTAAGGTGAAAGTGGTTCACCATGATCAGCCGTGATCCACTAGACAGCACCTGGGTTGTGGAGCACGCCCGCAGATGGACACCTACGGAGGTGTCACCCCCCACCTTGGACATCGATCCTGCAGACCCAATCCTGGGTCTATCACAACTGTTCACCGACAGTGACTCCGCAGCTGAGGAAGACTCCAGCTGCCCCTCATTAGATCCAGAAGTGGACACTGCCGCTGCTGCCCTTTCAGTCCCCTCCACTCCCCCAGACTCTGCTGCTCCTGAGGACATTCAGGTTAGTGGGGGTAGTGTGGCAGAGCAACCTCATCAGAGACATCATGCTCCAGGGCCACGGACGGGCCGCAACCGAAGACCACCTGTCTGGTATGGTGAATGGGTCCCACAGTTAAAGGACTGTTCATGGACACCGTTATGTTGTGATGCTAATGTTCAAGCTGATTGTTATTGTTTTATATGTTCATAAAAGATAAATATATTTGAAGTGAGCAGGTTGGTGACCATATGCTGGGACCAAAGTTATATTTATGTCTTTGACATAAAAAAAAAAAAAAAAAGGTGTCATTGTGAGAATTCAGTTTTGAATAATACTGACTGCTGTTTTAGAGCTCAGCTATTAAGGCCTTCTTCAGGGTGTATTCATGCTCCACAGTGATATGTGCACTTAAGAGATAACTGCTATATAATTGCATATCCACACTGAGATGTTGTAACCTTTTCTATTGCCCATTTAAATGGACCCAATGCAAATGTAGATTTTGTCTGTATTTCAAGGAAAAAGCCATGTATTTTACTGTGCAGGATTGGAATTGTGTGAAATTGCCATCGAGAGTGGGGGTAGTGTTATACCAGTAGGTTCATGTAGGGCAAGGCTGCCTACCCCTTTAAGAGAGAGGGGGTAGTGTTATACCAGTAGGTTCATGTAGGGCAAGGCTGCCTACCCCTTTAAGAGAGAGGGGGTAGTGTTATACCAGTAGGTTCATGTAGGGCAAGGCTGCCTACCCCTTTAAGAGAGAGGGGGTAGTGTTATACCAGTAGGTTCATGTAGGGCAAGGCTGCCTACCCCTTTAAGAGAGAGGGGGTAGTGTTATACCAGTAGGTTCATGTAGGGCAAGGCTGCCTACCCCTTTAAGAGAGAGGGGGTAGTGTTATACCAGTAGGTTCATGTAGGGCAAGGCTGCCTACCCCTTTAAGAGAGAGGGGGTAGTGTTATACTAGTAGGTTCATGTAGGGCAAGGCTGCCTACCCCTTTAAGAGAGAGGGGGTAGTGTTATACTAGTAGGTTCATGTAGGGCAAGGCTGCCTACCCCTTTAAGAGAGAGGGGGTAGTGTTATACTAGTAGGTTCATGTAGGGCAAGGCTGCCTACCCCTTTAAGAGAGAGGGGGTAGTGTTATACCAGTAGGTTCATGTAGGGCCAGGCTGCCTACCCCTTTAAGAGAGAGGGGGCGTGGCGTGTGTGTGGGAGCGCGAGGTGAAGGAGCGAGCGTCTGTGTGTGTCTGGAAGTGAACGGGAGTAGTAGCAATGTACACCTGTCTAGAATAAGTTGTCAATAAATCCAACCCTCTCGGAAGTAAACCCTGCCTGTCTCATTGAGTGGGTTATTGAACCCGAAGCCTGTGCTTCGGCCCTGGATGAATATCCCCTGTATTCCTCGACTATGGTCTGGAAGCTAGTCAGGAAAGTTTAACACAGAGATCAAGTCAAAAGTCAACAAATACAAAATAAAACATAAAAACAACATCATACATATGTAGCCTATGTGCTGACCTAAACCAAAACATGCTTAGGGTTAGTAAAGAAACACTTCCATTTGACCCCCCCATGTTCATACATCTCCTCCAGCATTCACCTCCTTTCTCCTCTCGCAATGATGTCGCCAAGTAAAACGTGTGAATTCAGTGACATGGTAGTCGGTTGTAACTGAGCGTTTTGTAGACCGTTTATGATGTGTGTGTGTGTGTGTGTGTGTGTGTGTATATCAGTCATACCTTTTTCCCATTGTTAAATCATTTTTCCCCATATCTATAAACATAACATAACTTATTAAGTATCATGTTATATACAGCCAACCTGTCATTGATTGACACGACATGGGTGGGGCCAACCATGTGTTGCCATGGGAACCCCCACAATGCTCCTGCCCGACTAGCTGGTCTGAAACCCAATCAAGCCTTGCCGATACGTGGCGTCCCGCGTGCCCATTGGCCGGTGAGGACACCTGAGGCGGCCTGCTGATGAATGTTTCATGCTGGCCAGAACTTCTCCATTACCCCTCTCTCATCGGCTAACCAGCCACCGTCTCCACAGCTCCACTTCACCTGGAAACACTCAGCAGCAGGGCCAGGTACGTACACTATTTATCAAATGCATCCGTACAAAAGTATTCCTACTTTCACACCTTGTGTACCCCTGACCTCCTGCAGCAGGTAATGGTGTCAGTATGTCAGAGAGCAGGCAGCGAGCCCTGTCCACCTCGGGGGAGTCCTTGTACCTGGTCCTGGGCCTGGACAAGAGCTGCAGCCATGAAGACATCAAGAAGTCTTACAGGTAGGACCTTTAAAACACGCCTAGGGAAACACGTCAGGGTTGGTTATACTGAACTGTCTGGTGCTACCACCCACAGATACACACATGATACACACAACAGTGGACCAAATATCTATATAGATATATATATATAGATAGCTATAAATATATATAGAGATCAGTGGTTCTTAACCTTTTTGGAGGTACTGAACCCCGCAAGTTTCATACGCGTATTCACCGAACCCTTCGTAATTGGACAAATAAAATATGATTTTTTTCTAAATTGGACGCCCCGTCCTAAAGGGCCCAAAGCGCTGAAGAAGTAGGCAGGCTAATGGTAGGCAGAAGCCAAAGCATTGATCGTATTTTTTTTTATTAACTTTTTTTATATTATTAATAAATGTGAAAAAAAAGTATTTCACATACATCAAACAAAGACATAAATAACACAAACTTACTAAGCCCCTAACAAAGAGCCTGACTTATGGTTTATGTTCATCGTGAATAAGGACTGGGCGACATTGTTGACGTTTTGATTATTAAAAGTAGCGTATGTCACATGGGTGTCTAACTAAATAAAGGTAGGCTAGTTCTTGTCTATTGACGTTTTGGTCATTAAAAGACCGCTGGCCGATAGTAGGTTTGTGTCACTTATGTCTTTGTTTGATGTATGTGAAATACTTGTATGTAAACATACATAATGGTATTATAGTGTTCTTTTAACCTACGTAACTTACACATTTTTTTAAAGCGCAGAGGTGGACAGTGGAGGTGAGTAGAGGTGACGTAGTGGAGCTCCACTTGAGTCTGCAGCCAGACGCTCTTGTACGAGTGAGGTGAACGGAATGGACACACACACAGTGTGTGTGTCTTGACCTCCGCCGAACCCCTGAGACTGACTCACTGAACTGGGGGGGGGGGAGAGAGAGAGGGAGAGGGAGAGAGAGAGAGAGAGAATGGTGTTCAAGTCAATGTTATTTGTATAGTCCTTCATCACAGTTACAGTCTCCAAGGGTCCCACAGGTTAGGACCCAAACCCTAAGTCCTCTAAAGAGACACACACACACACAAATGTATGTTTTTCGACTCTTCAGGAAGCTCGCTCTGCGGTACCACCCGGACAAGAACCCGGACAACCCGGAGGCGGCAGATCAGTTCAAGGAGCTGAACGGAGCCCACGCCGTGCTGTCGGACCTGACCAGGCGGAGCATCTACGACAGCTACGGCTCGCTGGGCCTCTACGTGGCTCAGCAGTTTGGAGAGGACAACGTCAACACCTACTTCATGCTCTCCACCTGGTGGGCCAAGGTTGGTGTGTGTGTGTAGTTGTGTGTGAGTAGATGTGTGTGTGTGTGTGTGTGTGTGTGTATTGGACAGCTCCCAGTGTCCACCAGCAGCAGCCTGTCTCCCTGTCTGTCCACCAGCAGCAGCCTGTCTCCCTGTCTGTCCACCAGCAGCAGCCTGTCTCCCTGTCTGTCCACCAGTAGCTGCCTGTCTCCCTGTCTGTCCACCAGCAGCAGCCTGTCTCCCTGTCTGTCCACCAGTAGCAGCCTGTCTCCCTGTCTGTCCACCAGTAGCAGCCTCTCTCCCTGTCTGTCCACCAGTAGCAGCCTGTCTCCCTGTCTGTCCACCAGTAGCAGCCTGTCTCCCTGTCTGTCCACCAGTAGCAGCCTCTCTCCCTGTCTGTCCACCAGTAGCAGCCTGTCTCCCTGTCTGTCCACCAGTAGCAGCCTGTCTCCCTGTCTGTCCACCAGCAGCAGCCTGTCTCCCTGTCTGTCCACCAGTAGCAGCCTGTCTCCCTGTCTGTCCACCAGTAGCAGCCTGTCTCCCTGTCTGTCTCCAGGGTCTGTTTGCTGTCTGTGGGCTGCTCACCGTCTTCTACTGCTGCTGCTGTCTGTGTTGCTGCTGTAATTGCTGCTGTGGCAGACTGAAGCCCATGCCCCCCGGCGAGGGGGCGGAGTCAGACGTCTACGTCTCCCCGGACGACCTGGAGGAGGAGGGGGGCCACGAGGACGGAGGAGAGGATCCTGTGGTGCAGCAGCCCAGCGGCGGCGCCGGAGAGAAGACCCAGCTGATGGGCGATGGAAGCCGCCGGTACGGGGACCCCTACACCTGAGGCCCCGCCCCCCAAACCACCACAACAGGAAGCTGACCTCCGACCTCGACTCTCAAGCTTCTTGATGTCCTTCTCCCGTTTCACACAGAAATAGACTCTTGTGTGACTTGAAGAGGTTCCATATCACTGTAATCACGACAGAGAAACATTCCCTGGTCAAATTAAAAGAAAGTATGTATTTATGTATGTACTTATTCTCTGAAATCACTTATGTGAAGCACACATGATCGTAGCCTATTCAGTTTTTTTGGTGAAGGTTGTTGTTAAAGAATACAATTTTAAATAATCATTGTTACATCAGTATGTTGGTCACGTCATGCTATAGTCGCAACAAAACCAATCACCGATCGAAAGCAGTCTTCCTATAACGCGCTTTTTCTTTCCGTAGCCTACTCAACTAAACCTGGTTAGGCGTACTTTAATATGCGTTTCAGTTCATGTATTTTATTTGTTTTGTATGAAATAGAATAAAACATGATCTTGCGCCTGCCCGTCAAATGCAAATGTCAACATATTAGAACGATATCAAAAATAAATGATTACATTAAAAAAAAAAGATTGTGAAAATTAACTGACGCTACTTTTAGTTTAACGTGATAGCCTTGCTAGCTGCTGCTGGTGGACAGACAGGGAGACAGGCTGCTACTGGTGGACAGACAGGGAGACAGGCTGCTACTGGTGGACAGACAGGGAGACAGGCTGCTGCTGGTGGACAGACAGGGAGACAGGCTGCTGCTGGTGGACAGACAGGGAGACAGGCTGCTGCTGGTGGACAGACAGGGAGACAGGCTGCTACTGGTGGACAGACAGGGAGACAGGCTGCTACTGGTGGACAGACAGGGAGACAGGCTGCTACTGGTGGATAGACAGGGAGACAGGCTGCTACTGGTGGATAGACAGGGAGACAGGCTGCTACTGGTGGACAGACAGGGAGACAGGCTGCTACTGGTGGACAGACAGGGAGACAGGCTGCTGCTGGTGGACAGACAGGGAGACAGGCTGCTACTGGTGGACAGACAGGGAGACAGGCTGCTACTGGTGGACAGACAGGGAGACAGGCTGCTACTGGTGGACAGACAGGGAGACGGGCTGCTGCTGGTGGACAGATGGAGACAGGCTGCTACTGGTGGACAGACAGGGAGACAGGCTGCTACTGGTGGACAGACAGGGAGACAGGCTGCTGCTGGTGGACAGACAGGGAGACAGGCTGCTGCTGGTGGACAGACAGGGAGACAGGCTGCTACTGGTGGACAGACAGGGAGACGGGCTGCTACTGGTGGACAGACAGGGAGACGGGCTGCTACTGGTGGACAGACAGGGAGACCGGCTGCTACTGGTGGACAGACAGGGAGACGGGCTGCTACTGGTGGACAGACAGGGAGACGGGCTGCTACTGGTGGACAGACAGGGAGACGGGCTGCTACTGGTGGACAGACAGGGAGACAGGCTGCTACTGGTGGACAGACAGGGAGACAGGCTGCTACTGGTGGACACAGGGAGACAGGCTGCTACTGGTGGACAGACAGAGACAGGCTGCTACTGGTGGACAGACAGGGAGACAGGCTGCTACTGGTGGACAGACAGGGAGACAGGCTGCTACTGGTGGATAGACAGGGAGACAGGCTGCTACTGGTGGATAGACAGGGAGACAGGCTGCTACTGGTGAACAGACAGGGAGACAGGCTGCTACTGGTGGATAGACAGGGAGACAGGCTGCTACTGGTGGACAGACAGGGAGACAGGCTGCTACTGGTGGACAGACAGGGAGACAGGCTGCTACTGGTGGACAGACAGGGAGACAGGCTGCTACTGGTGGATAGACAGGGAGACAGGCTGCTACTGGTGAACAGACAGGGAGACAGGCTGCTACTGGTGGACAGACAGGGAGACAGGCTGCTACTGGTGGACAGACAGGGAGACAGGCTGCTACTGGTGGACAGACAGGGAGACAGGCTGCTACTGGTGGATAGACAGGGAGACAGGCTGCTACTGGTGAACAGACAGGGAGACAGGCTGCACACACACACACACACACACACACACACACACACACACACACACACACACACACACACACACACACACACACACACACACACAAGGCCTGCTCACGCTTACATATATGGGTATGTCAGCAGGGCGCCGCTTCACGTGGCCTCTCCTAAAAACAGCTCGTGACGTTGAACGGTCAAGGACGCAGCGTGAAGCCACGCGGAGGACAACCGTTTGCGAAATGTCCGAAACTCCCAATCGCGACTTTTGGTTGTTCGGTGACTTTTGGTTGTTCGGTGACTTTTAATTGTTCGGTTACTTTTGGTTGTTCGGTGACTTGTGTTGACACGGCGAGCTGCTCCCCGAGGAGCGCCAGAGAACACGATGGACAGCCTGGAGAAGCAGCTGGTGTGTCCGATCTGTCTAGAGATGTTCACCAAACCCGTGGTCATCCTGCCCTGCCAGCACAACCTGTGCCGAAAATGTGCCAACGATATTTTCCAGGTAGGGAGTGAAACCATCTCCACAGCTATAGCCCGCGGTGTGTAGGGTTGTCTTATCAGGCTGTATCCTGAATCAGGATACACATTGGCCTAACACACAAGCACATTGGCCTAAAGAGACTCTTATCAGGATTCCTGATAAGGGTCTCTTTAGGCCAATGTGCTTATGGTCCATATATCTAACAAACCGGTTCAGAAACACGTCGGTAGCGGCTAACGACTATAACAACGCAGTCCAACCTTTATTATTTATTATTAAAAATGTAGGCACACATGTTTAACTGCAGGCAAAAATAATAACTGTAGTCTAGTTCTCCATGAGAAACGAAGCAGTTTAACTACCTACCTCTCTATAGTTTACATATTTATTGATAAGATACCTGGTTACTGTACCTGCCATATATATTTAAATCTGTTGATAGAACTGCTCCTACTCCTATATATACTATGTATGTATGGCATATTTATATATGCCATACATGTATATATGCCATACATGTATATATGCTCACTTGTATATACATTCACATATATATGTATCCTTTAACGACATATTGTTAAATACCCACTTACCTGTATATACATATACGTATTAGTATGCTGCTCATATCCCATTTAATACCTAGACTGTCTTTTAACCTGTCAATTTAAACTGTAAATTATACTATATTACCATGAACTTTACTGCAACATTTGCACTCTGGTTAGATGCTAAATTGCTTTCGCTGTACTGTACTTGTGCTTTAATGACAATCAATTAGAATCTAATCTAAATTTACTTATTTTTGGTTTTGCATTTGGTTTATTGTCCTAGGCCTCCAACCCGTACCTGTCGTCGAGAACCGGTTCCACTGTGACGTCCGGAGGGCGGTTCCGCTGCCCGTCCTGCAGACACGAGGTGGTTCTGGACCGGCACGGAGTCTACGGCCTGCAGAGGAACCTCTTGGTGGAGAACATCATCGACATGTACAAACAGGGCTCGGCCAGGTGAGAGGTTACCTGTAGAGTCATGTACCACTGGGACAACATACCACATCAAACAAGACTGGACGTCCAGATGGTGGGAGAGTCCCGACCCAGGCTATTTATAACCCGGGTGGGGGGGGGGTAGCCTACCAACTATTTACACACACACACACACACACACACACACACACACACACACACACACACACACACACACACACACACACACACACACACACACACACACACACACACACACACACACACACACACACACTTTGTTTGTGCTTTAAGCCTACAGCCTGTCTGAACACTGGGAGCTGTCCAGTTCAACCACAGTCTGCTACTGGTTCTACTGGGAGCTGCCCAGTTCAACCACAGTCTGCTACTGGTTCTACTGGGAGCTGTCCAGTTCAACCACAGTCTGCTGCTGGTTCTACTGGGAGCTGTCCAGTTCAACCACAGTCTGTTACTGGTTCTACTGGGAGCTGTTCAGTACAACCACAGTCTGCTACTGGTTCTACTGGGAGCTGTCCAGTTCAACCAGTAGGAACCTGGGTCTGGCAGGGCTCCAACTCACCTCCTGGTGTCTCTCCTCTCCCCTGTAGCCCCAAGGAGGCCCCGCCGGCCCGGCCTGATCAGCCCTGCTGCGAGGAACACCCTGAGGAGAAGCTCAACATCTACTGTGTGACCTGCAGCACCCCCACCTGCTCCCTGTGCAAGGTGTTTGGCAGCCACAATGACTGTGAGGTGGCCCCTCTTCACAACATCTTCCAGGAACAGAAGGTCCTCTGTCTATCAGCTCTCTCTCTGTTTAGGACTTAATCATTACATCACACAGCAGCTCTGTTAGTTGGTGTGTGTGTGTGTGTGTGTGTGTGTGTGTGTGTGTGTGTGTGTGTGTGTGTGTGTGTGTGTGTGTGTGTGTGTGTGTGTGTGTGTGTGTGTGTGTGTGTGTGTGTGTGTGTGTGTGTGTGTGTGTGTGTGTGTGTGTGGTGTGTGTGTGTGTGTGTGTGTGTGGTGTGTGTGTGTGTGTGTGTGTGTGTGTGTGTGTGTGTGTGTGTGTGTGTGTGTGTGTGTGTGTGTGTGTGCAGGCTGAGCTGACTGACTGTATCTCTATGCTGGTTGGGAACAACGAGAGGATCCAGGCCATCATCTCCCAACTGGAGGAGACCTGCAGGGCTGTAGATGTAGGTACACACACACACACACTTCACAACATGGAAAAACACAGTAACAATTCTCAAGGAGGACTCAGAACAGTCAAGGGAGAAGTCCAAAGTGTGTTGGCATGAGGGGTGAAGGTATCGCTATCAGACACACTTCACCTCGCCCTCCACAGGAGAACGGTCGCAGACAGAAGTCCAAGGTATGCGAGACCTTCGACCACCTGTATGCCGTGTTGGAGGAGCGGAAGGGAGAGATGAGCCTGCAGATCACCTCTGACCAGGAGGAGAAGCTGGGCTACATCCACTCCCTGCAGAGGAAATACACAGACCACCTGGACAACATGGCCAAGGTCCTGGAGACAGGCATCAACACTATGGACCAGTCCGAGATGGCCGTCTTCCTGCAGGTGAGGACGTCTGTCTGCCTGTCTGTCTAACTGTTTTCCTGCCTGTCTGCCTCATCTATCTATCTGATCCATGTGATCTATATTTTCTAAAAATCAATATATCTTTATATCTGTATGTCAGTCTTTGGCCAGCATGTCTGTGTCTGCTTGGCTTACCTTTGTGTCATATCAGTCTGTTTGAGTATCATTATATACAGGTTATACAGAACGGGACCAACATGTTCCACAGTAATTCAGGGTCTGTCTTCTCTCCTCAGGCTGCTAAACCACTTCTTCAGAAGTAAGTCTGTTTAAACCTCTCCGCAGCTGTCTCAAGCTCAATCGCTTTAAAGTTAAATCAGCCTGCAGCTTAATTAACTTCAAGCATAAATCACTCTTTACTCTATAAACTCTCATAAATCACTCTTTACTCTATAAACTCCCATAAATCACTCTTTACTCTATAAACTCTCATAAATCACTCTTTACTCTATAAACTCCCATAAATCACTCTTTACTCTATAAACTCTCATAAATCACTCTTTACTCTATAAACTCCCATAAATCACTCTTTACTCTATAAACTCCCATAAATCACTCTTTACTCTATAAACTCCCATAAATCACTCTTTACTCTATAAACTCTCATAAATCACTCTTTACTCTATAAACTCTCATAAATCACTCTTTACTCTATAAACTCTCATAAATCACTCTTTACTCTATAAACTCCCATAAATCACTCTTTACTCTATAAACTCTCATAAATCACTCTTTACTCTATAAACTCTCATAAATCACTCTTTACTCTATAAACTCTCATAAATCACTCTTTACTCTATAAACTCTCATAAATCACTCTTTACTCTATAAACTCTCATAAATCACTCTTTACTCTATAAACTCTCATAAATCACTCTTTCCTCTATAAACTCTCATAAATCACTCTTTACTCTATAAACTCTCATAAATCACTCTTTACTCTATAAACTCTCATAAATCACTCTTTACTCTATAAACTCTCATAAATTACTCTACTTCCTATTGTTTCTTTCTGACAAAACACACACATACACACACACAGCAAGACACTAACACTTGAAGGGTCAGGGGTCACAGTCAAGACGAGTGAGACTGGTGGGTCTGTGATGTCATGGGATTAACCACGTCATGGGGGGTTAATGAGGTCATGGGGGGTTAATGAGGTCATGGGGGTTAATGAGGTCATGGGGGTTAATGAGGTCATGGGGGTTAATGATGTCATGGGGGTTAATGAGGTCATGGGGGTTAATGAGGTCATGGGGGTTAATGAGGTCATGGGGTTGAGGTCATGGGATTAACCACGTCATGGGATTAACCACGTCATGGGGGGTTAATGATGTCATGGGGGGTTAATGATGTCATGGGGGGTAATGATGTCATGGGGGTTAATGATGTCATGGGGGTTAATGAGGTCATGGGGGTTAATGAGGTCATGGGGGTTAATGAGGTCATGGGGGTTAATGAGGTCATGGGGGTTAATGAGGTCATGGGGTTGAGGTCATGGGGGTTAATGATGTCATGGGGGTTAATGAGGTCATGGGGGTTAATGAGGTCATGGGGTTGAGGTCATGGGGGTTAATGATGTCATGGGGGTTAATGATGTCATGGGGTTAATGATGTCATGGGGTTAACGATGTCATGGGGGTTAATGATGTCATGGGGGGTTAATGATGTCATGGGGATTAATGATGTCATGGGGGGGGGTTAATGATGTCATGGGGGGGGTTAATGATGTCATGGGGGGTTAATGATGTCATGGGGGGTAATGATGTCATGGGGGTTAATGATGTCATGGGGTTAATGATGTCATGGGGTTAATGATGTCATGGGGTTAACGATGTCATGGGGTTAACGATGTCATGGGGGTTAATGATGTCATGGGGGGGTTAATGATGTCATGGGGGGGGGGGTTAATGATGTCATGGGGGGGGGGGTTAATGATGTCATGGGGGGGGTTAATGATGTCATGGGGTTAATGATGTCATGGGGGGGTTTAATGATGTCATGGGGGTTAATGATGTCATGGGGGGGTTAATGATGTCATGGGGCCTACTGATGTCATGGGGCCTACTGATGTCATGGGGTTAATGATGTCATGGGGCCTACTGATGTCATGGGGGGTTAATGATGTCATGGGGGTTAATGATGTTCACAGGATCGTGGAGGGCACCAACACCGCCCACCTGGACAAGGTGGAGCGCGGCTACGAGGACATGTCTCACTTCACCGCTCATCTAGAGAGAGAGAGACAGGCGCTTCTGACCGTCGATTTCCTCAAATGTGAGACATGTTTTCCTTTAGTTTTCCTTTACTCTCTCATTGCGGTTTGTGTTCACGTGTAAAGACATCTCCCTTTCTGTCGGTAGATGACGAAGAGGACGACGGTGAGGAAGGTGCAGCACTGGAGGAGAGGCGGGGCCGGCCAGCAGGGGGCGGCAGTGGGACCTCCCAGACCGCAGGGGGCACCGCCTCCGCACTGGCCACATCGCTGACTACAAGGCAGCAGACACGACCGGGGGCGCACCTTCCCCCTGCCCAGACCCAGGCCCCGCCTCCTCCCCAGCCCCGCCTCGAGGCCCCCGATGCCGGCCTCCTCCGGGCCCCCAGCCCCAAGCATCCCGGGCCCAACCCCCCGTCCGTGACCACGTCCCTGGCCACGCCCCATGCCACGCCCCTGCCAACAGGAAGTTCAGCTCAGGTGAGGGGAATCCCTGGTACAGCGTTGTCTCCTGGGGTCTGGTTACAACATGGTACCACACCCACATGTCGTCAGACGCCAATAGAAGCTGAATATTAACGTAAATCATACGTTTACTCAGAATGTCGCCCATCATTTTCATAAGTTGTAAAGGGTAACATGGATACATGTAAATGGCTTATTGGCTCCATATATGCAGGTATGATTTTGTTCTCCGATGGGCCAGGCTCGGTTGCGCTAACCGTTGTCTACCAGCAGGGGGAAGCACAGAGTGGATAACCAGTCTTGAATTCACTATTTTCTAAATGTCAGTGCTCATCTAGCGCCCCGTTTCTTTTGTAGTATCAAATCACAATAGGCTCTGAACAGATATATACCACGATATGGTCTAAGGTTTCAGATTTAGCGTATTATTAACTCTTAATAGACGCGGTTGAACCATTGTTTGTCTCCTCAGGCTCCGTCTGAAGCCGGTGCCCAGAGCGCGGACCCGGAGGACGGCCCGCGGCACGTCTTCTCCTTCTCCTGGCTCAATCAGAAATAAAGGCTCTTCTCTCCAGACACTCGGCGGACACACACTTCTCCGGTGCTTTGTCCGCTGTCTTGTCCCCTGGACACTCTATACTTCCAAGTCTGTGAAAGTATTTGTAGACTTATTTAGGATGAGACGGGTGCGACCTATGCGTAAAGAGCGCGTTATGGACGGTACAGGACTCCTGCTTTCAATAACCAAGGCTTACAGGGAATCGTCAATGAACATTGAGAAAGACTTTATTACAAATAAACCTTCTAGACAGAGACTCACATGATATTGTGCCAAACTTAACCAACTCAACATGGGTTTCAGAAGGACATTTATTTCGATGGAACAAATTAGTAACAGATGTGTTAAGAGTGGTTCAAAGGCAGAAACAAGGCTTTCAAAGTAGTTGCTATAGTTAAAAGTCACCTTCCTATCCCCTGGGCCAATAGGACACATGTTTGTACAAACCGTTACGTCAGAACAATAAAACGACCAGTTAGTTGTGGTTGAAACAACAGACATTTATCGAACACGCGTCTTGGTTGGTTTTTCCAACGCTTATTTTCCAAACGTGTCCATCATCCGGCGGTTGTCGTCGGCCTGCTGTGCCAGCTGCTCGACGCGCGCCATCTCCAGGACTTCTCGGAGCAGGTGAAAGGTCAGATCCAAGGAGATCGGAGGGTCCAAGGAGGTCAGAGGGTCCAAGGAGATCTTCTCTTTCTCAGCGACCTTCCGCCGGGCGCGCCGCTGCAGCCGCAGGACGCGGTTGGCTGTGGCGGCGGCCGGCGGGGGCGGACCATAGGACCGGGGGTCCGACCTGGGCCCGGCGGGGTCTGGGCTAGAGTCGTGCAGCCGGACGGCGGACCGCTCGCCGAGCCGCAGGAGGACGGGAAGCGGCGGGCGATGGAGCTGGTCTGACGGGCGGGTTCCGCTCTCTGAACTCAAAGCCACGGCGCAAAGCAACACGAAGAGCTTCATCTCCGGAGAGGTCGGCCGTGTGACGAGTGGATTCGGGATTGCCGAAAGTTTTTATTTTTTGTGTTTCGTATTTTTAAGGCAATAAATCGAACGATGCGTCAATAAGAGACACGCACTTGATGGTCTGGTACGGCGAAGGCTACTGTGCGAGTTAAAGGCTAATCTGAATATTGAGATGATCAATATGAAGCTTGGTTACCTGAGGCGAGCAGCACACCTCGGATCGGACTCCACAAGCTGCCTCTATATATACCGCTGACCCTCCCCCGTCCGTCACTCAGGAGAGGACCTTTACGCGCCAACACCGGACTCTATCTGTCAATGGATCGATCCCTTCTATTATTGGCAGAGTTTGAGGGGCCGTTTGAGATTATCCCATATTTACATTTAGAAAGAATGTCATTGAAACTATTTTTTAAGAATGGTACGTTAACAATAGGACGACACGAAATAATTCAATCAATCGCAGAAAGGCAAACGGTATATTTTCTTATATTAAACATTTGCAATTATATTGGATATTTTAGTAGTAAAATATTTTTGAATTCATATACTTGGTAGGCTTAGTAGGTAACGCAAATCTATTGGAATCTACAGATGGGAGACTATTTTATTCACCATCACCATCTTCACTTTGTATGACAGTATTATATCACTTGTTGTATTCAGACTTTAACACTGGTTTGTTGTGGCGTTTTCTAAACCCCGAGCTGAAGCCTCTGGACATCATGACCTTCTTAAACCAGCCCTGCCATTTCCTTTGGAGGAGGAATAACACTCAAACCAACACCTCACCTCAGAAAATAACACTCAAACCAACACCACCTCAGAAAATAACACTCAAACCAACACCTCAAATATATGCCCGGATGACTGGGCTCCCACTAGAACCAGTAGTAGACTGTGGTTGAACTGGACAGCTCCCAGTAGAACCAGTAACAGACTGTGGTTGAACTGGACAGCTCCCAGTAGAACCAGTAACAGACTGTGGTTGAACTGGACAGCTCCCAGTAGAACCAGCAGCAGACTGTGGTTCTACTGGACCGCTCCCAGTAGAAACAGTAGATGAAAGTGAGTAGTTTGGTGCTTGTGCTGCTCTGTCATCCTCAGCGCTCTCTGACCTTTAATCACTGACTGATGATGACAGCATGTCCATACAGCTCTCCCATTGGCCAACTGCCTCCAGTTAGAATGGATGTCACAGGGACTGGTCGTCATCTGTTCTCCCTCATGTGCAAATAGACTAAACTTATAGTGATTATATAATGATGTCCACGTGTGTCTATATACATACACATATATTTATATATACAAACATGAGCTTATTGTAAGTTGCTTTGGACAAAGGTGTCTGATAAATGAATGAAATGTAATGTTATGTAATGTGTATATTCTAGTGTTTGTCTTCTATATGTGTTTAGTGATATATGTACACGCTGGGAGAGAGTGTAAAGAGATGAATGCTTGTGACTCATCCAGCCAGGACCATTAGGCTTCCTAATTAGAACCTGGTCACTCATATGGTTCAACGCTCTGCCTCTGATAGCCCGTCCAACTTAGCACCGCATGCTAGCCATTACTTGACAATTGTTACGTTCCTCCACTATCGGATGGTATAAAGGGTAGGAGGACGCAACCCATGCATACTGTCAAATCATATAATTACAATGTTGGTGGAAACAAGGGTTTATTGAGTGGCACACAAATTAGGTCAACAAGAATCCAGGTTACCACAATAGTCATAACAAACACAGCAAGGCTAACAGAAAGGGAGGGAGAAGGAGTGAACGGCGCCATACACAAAAGAAAAGAAAACCCCTGAGCTTCCCTACAACCTCTAATCTACCAAACTAACCCCTATTTAATATAACTACCTAAAGGTGACATCATGAAGGTGACATCATAAAGGTGACATCATGAAGGTAACATCATAAAGGTGACATGAAGGTGACATCAGGAAGGTGACATCATAAAGGTGACATCATGAAGGCGACATCATGGAGCAGCTGGAGGTGAAACCATATTCTTTAGTTCCAGGTCAAGGAGCAGGGGTTAGGGCTCACTGTGGCCATAGAGGATCAAACACCCTAGCCACTATATTGTCATACAGATCACCAGAAAGTTTCCCGACCAAAGCGACGGTGTGTTCAGGAGTCACAGGAAGGTTAGTCCAGTCTCCAGTCTCCATAGTGACCATGGCAACCGGACCACCTCCGCATCATCAGGACCTTTAAGAGAGAGAGAGAGAGAGAGAGAGAGAGAGAGAGAGAGAGAGGGGAGAGAGAGAGAGAGAGAGAGAGAGAGAGAGGGGAGAGAGAGAGGGGAGAGAGAGAGAGAGAGAGAGGGGAGAGAGAGAATATAAACCTCAGACAATCACAACAAATTAAATATCTGAACCATGAGCCTGGACGGGACACCGGCGGAAGTCTTCAGCTGCTTCTGTTTCCTGGGACTACAGATCTCAGACGACCTGGCGTGGACCCACAACCCGGAGGTCATGCTGAAGAAGGCACACCAGTGCCTCTATGCTCTGCGGTGCGTCAGGAGAAGTGGAATAGGCCAGAGGTGGCTAGTGAACTTCTACCGTGGCACCGTAGAGAGCGTTCTGACGGGTGGCGTCACCGTGTGGTACGACAACACCACTGAACAGGAAGACAAGAAAGACATCCAGAGGGTCGTGAGGACCGCAGAGAAGATCCTCTTTAGGACCAGATGTCGGAATAAGGCCATCTACATCAGAAAGAGAATTTCCTATATGAATTGCAACCACCCTGGGCTCCATCTCTTCTCCCCCTACCGTCTGGTCGCCAGTTCCTCAGCATCCGTACAGCAGGAGTGCTGCCACTATCATAACAACACTGTCATTAACATTACACTATCATAACATGTCATTAACATTACACTATCATAACATGTCATTAACATTACACTATCATAACATGTCATTAACATTACACTATCATAACATGTCATTAACATTACTCTATCATAACATGTCATTAACATTACTCTATCATAACATGTCATTAACATTACACTATCATAACATGTCATTAACATTACTCTATCATAACATGTCATTAACATTACACTATCATAACATGTCATTAACATTACACTATCATAACATGTCATTAACATTACTCTATCATAACATGTCATTAACATTACACTATCATAACATGTCATTAACATTACTCTATCATAACATGTCATTAACATTACTCTATCATAACATGTCATTAACATTACTCTATCATAACATGTCATTAACATTACACTATCATAACATGTCATTAACATTACTCTATCATAACATGTCATTAACATTACTCTATCATAACATGTCATTAACATTACACTATCATAACATGTCATTAACATTACTCTATCATAACATGTCATTAACATTACTCTATCATAACATGTCATTAACATTACTCTATCATAACATGTCATTAACATTACACTATCATAACATGTCATTAACATTACTCTATCATAACATGTCATTAACATTACACTATCATAACATGTCATTAACATTGCACTATCATAACATGTCATTAACATTACTCTATCATAACATGTCATTAACATTACACTATCATAACATGTCATTAACATTACACTATCATAACATGTCATTAACATTACACTATCATAACATGTCATTAACATTACACTATCATAACATGTCATTAACATTACTCGATCATAACATGTCATTAACATTACACTATCATAACATGTCATTAACATTACTCGATCATAACATGTCATTAACATTACACTATCATAACATGTCATTAACATTACTCTATCATAACATGTCATTAACATTACTCTATCATAACATGTCATTAACATTACACTATCATAACATGTCATTAACATTACTCTATCATAACATGTCATTAACATTACACTATCATAACATGTCATTAACATTACTCTATCATAACATGTCATTAACATTACTCTATCATAACATGTCATTAACATTACTCTATCATAACATGTCATTAACATTACTCTATCATAACATGTCATTAACATTACACTATCATAACATGTCATTAACATTACACTATCATAACATGTCATTAACATTTCACTATCATAACATGTCATTAACATTACACTATCATAACATGTCATTAACATTACACTATCATAACATGTCATTAACATTACACTGTCATACTTTGCTGGACTTTCTGGACTCATTACAGTTACTGCACTGTACTGCACTGTATTCATGATGCTCATGTATGGATCCTCCATCAGTCGCTTTGCTATTGTTATTACAACCCGAAACCCATCCTACCCCCAGTCCCCAGTCCCCAGTCCACAGTCCCCAGTCCCCAGTCCACAGTCCACAGTCCCCAGTCCACAGTCCACAGTCCCCAGTCCCCAGTCCACAGTCCCCAGTCCCCAGTCCCCAGTCCCCAGTCCACAGTCCCCAGTCCACAGTCCACAGTCCCCAGTCCCCAGTCCCCAGTCCACAGTCCACAGTCCCCAGTCCACAGTCCCCAGTCCCCAGTCCACAGTCCCCAGTCCCCAGTCCCCAGTCCACAGTCCACAGTCCACAGTCCACAGTCCCCAGTCCCCAGTCCACAGTCCCCCGGCCGCTACTGTGTGATCCATTCATCCTGCAGGAGGGATCGGGTTAGGGTTAGGGTTAGGGTTAGGGTTAGGGTTAGGGTTAACCCGGGACTAAGTGTTCCATTGCACTTGTTGCAAATGGCAAATAAAAATCTTGAATCTTGAATCTTGTCATGTTCAGCCAATCTGACTCAAGCCTAAAAACTCACAGGAAAAAGCTAACAAGAGACGTGGTAGAATGTGTGTGTGTGTGTGTGTGTGTGTGTGTGTGTGTGTGTGTGTGTGTGTGTGTGTGTGTGTGTGTGTGTGTGTGTGTGTGTGTGTGTGTGTGTGTGTGTGTGTGTGTGTGTGTGTGTGTGTGTGTGTGTGTGTGTGTGTGTGTGTGTGTGTGTGTGTCGAGAGGAGGGTCTTATTTACAAGGCGTGTTTCGAGTGAACTCCCCCCACAAACAGATCCCACCGAGCGATCACCAGATCCCACCGAGCGAACAACAGATCCCACCGAGCGATCACCAGATCCCACCGAGCGAACAACAGATCCCACCGAGCGATCACCAGATCCCATCGAGCGATCACCAGATCCCACCGAGCGATCACCAGATCCCACCGAGCGATCACCAGATCCCACCGAGCGATCCCGCGCCCCTCCTCCCGACCCTCGGCTCCATGGCGGGACGGGACAGAGTAGCGCTGCTCCTCCAGCAGCTCGCCGCAGCCGCGTGAGTGGAAACAGCTTTTTGGTTTCTGCATTTCAAAGACAAAGTAAGTTCAGTAAAGTTAAAAATACACACGACGCCTCTCTGCAACTGTAGAAAGGTAGTTAACAAGCTACAACCTCATTGTTATCAAAACGAGCCTCCGAGGTGGACAAATCACTTTATAGACGGTCACTTTATAGACAAATCTCTTTATAGACGGTCGAGTGCGTAGGGACCGTCTATAAAGTGCAACGCCCGAAAATAGATACTATAACAATATTCATTATCTTCATTATTGTACAATGCAGTGTCCCTTAAATCACCTCACACATCAATAGTCTCATGTTGGTCTTACTACAACTCCTATTTTAGAAAAAAAGGCTTTTGCATATTTTTGGTGAATATATGTATTTTTCAATAACTTTATTTTTATGAATAGTAGCGTCACTTAAATCACCTCACACATCAATGGTCTCACGTTGGTCATGTTGGTCTCACCATTTATGTGTGAGGTGATTTAAGTGACACTGCATTGCATACGAATGAAGTTATTGAAAATGTTTAAAGTTATTGAATATCTTTCCCAAAATATATTCAACAAAATTATGCAAAAGCAATTTCTTGTAAAATAGGCATTTGAGTATGATGAAAAGGAGACAATTGATGTGTGAGGTGATTTTGGTGACACTACATTGTATAATAATGAAGATAATGAATATGTTTTATAGTATCTATTTTCGGGCGTTGCACTTTATAGACGGTCCCTGCACACTCGCCTCGCAGCCCGCTGCACATAGAGATCAATGTTATTCGTCCTCCTCGGAGGCGCGTTTAGATAAGGAGGTTGTATCTTGTTAACTTCCTTTCTACGGTTAAAGAGAGCCGTCGTGTGTGTTTTTACAACGTTTCGCTTAAGAGTCATTGACCCGGCATGTTCGGATCTGTGAATATCTTGCCAACTTTACTGAACTGAGATAGTAGTCCACACACACACACACACACACACACACACACACACACACACACACACACACACACACACACACACACACACACACACACACACACACACACACACACACACACACACACACACACACACACACACACCGTATTGTGTTACATGCATGCCTACTGAGACTTGCGTGTTTACGAAAGCGCAGCTCCAAATCCAATCTTTAACGGACATGTCTTTACAAATGTTTTTGTTTTTCTCCATAGGTGCAGATGTCCTGCGCACTCTAACACATATCACCAAGGTACTGCTTTAAAGCTGCTTTAAAGCTGCTTTAAAGCTGCTTTCTGCTGCTTACTGCTGCTTTAAAGCTGCTTTCAGCTGCTTACTGCTGCTTTAAAGCTGCTTTCAGCTGCTTACTGCTGCTTTAAAGCTGCGTTCTGCTGCCATACCTCTGTGGAGGTTTCTGCTGTACTAAGGGGTCTCTAGTAGAATATACATTGCGGTGTTCTCTGGTTTAGGTGCGGGAGCTGCAGCCTGCAGCGTCAGAACAACCGACTATGCGTTTGAGGTAAAAGGAGCTCCCACCACATGGATTCTAATTAAAGAGGTTAAACATTGAAGGAATGTTAATGTGTTGTCAGATGGCCAGCTCCAACATAAGATACGGAGAGGGGGTCACCCAGGAGCTCGGAATGGTACAACGTCCTTATCACAACACACACACACACACACACACACACACACACACACACACACACACACACACACACACACACACACACACACACACACACACACACACACACACACACACACACACTGTGTTGTAATACTGTGTGTGTGTGTGTGTAGGACCTTCAGAACATGGGGGCCCGTAACGTGTGTCTGATGACGGACAGCAACCTATCCGCTCTGCCGCCGGTGAAAGCCGCCCTGGAGTCGCTGGCTCAGAACGGCGTCAACTACAAGGTGTTCGACAAGGTCCGCGTGGAGCCCACCGATAGCAGGTAGCCACGTTCACCAGCAGGGGGAGACAAACCTCCCTATGAAGTAGAAGCATTGATCATTGACGGGCCTCTTCTGCTTTAGAGGGAGGATCAGTGGCGGCTGGTGTATTTACAATTACATATTGTTAATTACATTATATACAATTACTTTTTGTATTGAAATGTCGCCCTTCTGTCCATCACTTTCATCATGGCCACGCAAGGCCAGCTCAAAGGCACCACAGAACTTCACACAGTCTATTCTTTTAGACTTTATTTGGTACATGGATACATAAACACATTTAAGAGGAAACAACGAGTTAACAATAACACCAAAACACATTCAAAGCAGCTCTGAACAGGTGAGTTTGGTGAGTGATTTAAACAAGCAGGTATATATATATATATATATACCTGCTTGTTTAAATCACTCACCAAACTCACCTGTTCAAACTATCAATCTATCAATCACTCAACAAAAAGATATATATATCGGCACACACTGACAAAAATTACCCCCCCCCCCCCCCCCCTTGGACTTCACGATGTTCTCGATGGTGAAGATCTGTGCACACGTTGTTTTAATGTTCCAGTCCCTCCGGTGATAGTGAGGGGGGGGGGGGGGGTCTGTTGGGGGTCGCGGGCTGAAAAGTTGGGGAACCCCTGGTCTACAGAAGGTCCAGTTGTGATAGACACGCTTCGCCACTGATATATATGTGTATATATATGTATGTGTATATATGTATATATGTATATATGTATATATATGTATATATATATGTGTATATATGTATATACGTATATATATATATATGTGTATATATATATTTGTAAGTGTGTGTGTGTGTGTGTGTGTGTGTGTGTTTTTGCGTATGTGTTTGCGCGTGTGTGCGTGTGTGTGTCTGCGTGTGCGTCTCTGTGTGTGTGTGTGTGTGTGTGTGTGTGTGTGTGTGTGTGTGCGTGTGTGTGTGCCCGCAGAGACAGAGCATAATATGCTTTTCCTAGTAGTACACTGTGACGCACACAAAAAAGCGCCCCACGGGAAGACGTTTTGAGGACGCTGATTGGCTACATTTTATGTCACTCGTTTATATCTTGAATCAGCAATTGGCTAAACTGCTACAGAGACCCGCCTCCGTGGGGCGATTTGAAAAGCGCCCCAGCAGCATCGTCATACAAATGCGCCCTTAAGGCTGCAGTGTACTAGGCATATGTGGACTAGGAAAAGCATATTATGTTGCGCAAATTATTTTAAAATCATATTTTACACATATTTCTGGGTGCATTCCATATTTTAAACACACACATATTGACAATTTATGTATATATATATTTTTAATTTTTTTATATTTTGTTTGTGCGTGTGGTTTAGGGGGGGCGGCGCCCCATCGCCCCCTATGGGCCAGCCGCCACTGGGGAGGATGCATAGGGCGACTTCCCCGGTCAGCCATTTGAGGAGAACAGATCCCAATATAAACCGCTACTACCAGAATGTGAAATGAAGAATGTCCCGTCTCATTGCTGTAGTGACGCATTACGCTCAAGGAACATTCCAGAAGTTGATAAGTGGATCTCTCTGTAAACAGCTTCAAGGCAGCTATCGCCTTCGCCAGGAAAGAGTCCTTCGACGCGTATGTGGCCGTGGGCGGGGGCTCCGTGATTGACACTTGCAAAGCGGCCAATCTGTACGCCAGTCACCCCGAGGCGGAGTTTCTGGACTTTGTCAACGCCCCCATCGGGAAAGGAAAGCCTGTGACAGGCATCCTCAAGCCTCTGATTGCAGGTACCCTCATAAAAAGCAGAGCAGGCACAGACCTCAGATTAAGGCTTCATCGAGTCACAGAGGCACAGAGCAGACCTCAGATTAAGGCTTCATCGAGTCACAGAGGCACAGAGCAGACCTCAGATTAAGGCTTCATCGAGTCACAGAGGCACAGAGCAGACCTCAGATTAAGGCTTCATCGAGTCACAGAGGCACAGAGCAGACCTCAGATTAAGGCTTCATCGAGTCACAGAGGCACAGAGCAGACCTCAGATTAAGGCTTCATCGAGTCACAGAGGCACAGAGCAGACCTCAGATTAAGGCTTCATCGAGTCACAGAGGCACAGAGTAGACCTCAGATTAAGGCCAGTGGCAGCAGATTAGGGGCAGGATTAAAGCAGGACACCAAACTCTAGTGTGTTAGGCATGTTAACACACTATGTAACACGCCAAACACACTAGTTAACACACTAGTTAACACGCCAAACACACAAGTTATCACACTAGTTAACACACCAAACTGTTTAAGTTGTAACACTAGTTAACACGCCAAACACACTAGTTAACACACTAGTTAACACGCCACACTAGTTAACACAGTAGTTACCACACCAAACACACTAGTGAACACACCAAACCCACTAGTTAACACACTAGTTAACACACTTAACACACTAGTTAACACACTATGTAAAACACAAACACACTAGTTAACAGACTATGTAACATGCCAAACACACTAGTTAACACACTTGTTAACACTAGTTAACACACTAGTTAACACACCAAACCCACTATTTAACACACCAAACCCACTAGTCAACACACTAGTTAACACACCAAACACACTAGTTAACACGCTAGTCAACACACTAGTTAACATGCCAAACACACTAGTTAATACACTAGTTAACACACCAAACACACTAGTTAACATGCTAGTTAACATGCTAGTTAACACAGCAAACACTAGTTAACACACAAACACACCAAACACTATAGTTAACACGCTAGTTAACACGCTAGTTAACACAGCAAACACACTAGTTAACACACAAACACACCAAACACTAGTGTTAACTAGTGTTAGTTATAAGTAGTTAAGTAGTTATAACACTAGTTAACACCCCAAACACACTAGTTAACACGCTAGTTAACACACTTGTTAACACTAGTTAACACACCAAACCCACTATTTAGCACACTACTTATGCTAAACACACTAGTTAACACACTAGTAAACATGCTAGTTAATACAGCAAACCCACTAGTTAACACGCCAAACCCACTAGTTAATAAACTATTTAACACGCCAAACACACTAGTTAACACACTAGTAAACACACTTGTTAACACACTAGTTAACACGCCAAACACACTAGTTAACACACCAAACACATTAGTTAAAACACACTAGTTAACACACTAGTAAACACACTTGTTAACACACTAGTTAACACGCCAAACACACTAGTTAACACACCAAACACACTAGTTAACACGCCAAACCCACTAGTTAATAAACTATTTAACACGCCAAACACACTAGTTAACACACTAGTAAACACACTTGTTAACACACTAGTTAACACGCCAAACACACTAGTTAACACACCAAACACATTAGTTAAAACACACTAGTTAACACACTAGTAAACACACTTGTTAACACACTAGTTAACACGCCAAACACACTAGTTAACACACCAAACACACTAGTTAATAAACTAGTTAACACGCCAAACACACTAGTTAACACACTAGTAAACACACTTGTTAACACACTAGTTAACACGCCAAACACACTAGTTAACACACCAAACACATTAGTTAAAACACACTAGTTAACACACTAGTTAACACACC
Source organism: Muraenolepis orangiensis (assembly GCA_027704905.1). Classification (NCBI taxonomy): domain Eukaryota; kingdom Metazoa; phylum Chordata; class Actinopteri; order Gadiformes; family Muraenolepididae; genus Muraenolepis; species Muraenolepis orangiensis. The sequence goes on from CM051010.1 coordinate 30,950,444, forward strand.
AAACACAATAGTTAACATGCCAACACTAGTTAATACACTAGTTATAACACTAGTTAACACGCCAAACACACTAGGTAACACACTAGTTAACACGCCACACTAGTTAACACAGTAGTTACCACACCAAACACTAGTTATAACACTAGTTATCACTCCAAACACACTAGTTAACACAGCAAACACAGTTAACACGCCAAACACACTAGTTAATACACTAGTTAACACGCCAAACACACTAGTTAACACACCAAACACATTAGTTAAAACACACTAGTTAACACACTAGTAAACGCGCCAAACACACAAGTTACACACCAAACACAACAACATAACATGCCAACACTAGTTAATACACTAGTTATAACACTAGTTAACACGCCAAACACACTAGTTAACACACTAGTTAACACGCTAGTTAACACACTTAACACACTAGTTAACACACTATGTAAAACACAAACACACTAGTTAACACACTATGTAACACGCCAAACACACTAGTTAATACACTTGTTACCACTAGTTAACACACTAGTTAACATGCCAAACACACTAGTTAACACACTAGTTAACACGCTAGTTAACACACTTAACACACTAGTTAACACACTAGTTAACACACCAAACACACTATTTAAGTTAAATAGTGTGTTTGGTGTGTTAACTAGTGTGTTTGGCATATTGACTAGTGTGTTAACTAGTGTGTTTAGCATGTTAACTAGTGTGTTAAATAATTTAACACACTAGTTAACATGCTAAACACACTAGTTAACACACTAGTCAATATGCCAAACACACTAGTTAACACACTAGTTAACACGCTTAACACACTAGTTAACACACTAGTCAATATGCCAAACACACTAGTTAACACACTAGTTAACACGCTTAACACACTAGTTAACAAGCCAAACTAACTAGTTAACACAGTAGTTTGAAATGTAAAACATGTCAAACTGAAACATCCAAGTAGGCCACTCAGATTATTTAAGGTTTTATAAAATGCAAGTTCAGCAAAAGCTTCAAACGGATGAAAGTTAGTCCGTAGAAGTAAGGCTTAAATAAAGTAATGATACGCCATTTTATAAAATAACCACCCAGAATGTCATGTTCGTCGTGTTCTACAAAGAACCCTAGAACCAATGTAGAGGAAACACAACTCCATCAACAATGTGCTTTTGTATTTATTTGATAATAAAGCATCATCAAACAAACACGTCATCTTCTTCCTCCAGTTCCTACAACGGCCGGAACTGGCAGTGAAACCACGGGAGTGGCTATTTTTGATTTTGAAGAACTGAAAGCCAAAACAGGTGAGTTTTCCTGACCCGGTGAGGCTCCATCTGGACGGGTGTTGGGGCTGAGCTTCTCTGTCTGGTCTGATGTGTCCAGGGATAGCCAGCAGGGCCCTCAAGCCGACCCTTGGCTTGGTGGACCCGCTCCATACTCTGCACATGCCCCAGAGGGTCGCTGCCAACAGTGGCTTTGACGTGCTCTGGTGAGAACACTCTTCAAGTCTTGTAGAACCTAGGAGAACCTCCGTCCCTCCAGGTCCCAGACGTCTTCAGTTCTGGATGTGGGTGTGCTGAGGCCAGGCCAGGTGGACTCTTTAGCCCACACGTGAGGACTGGCCTTGAAGGTTTGATATTACCGGTCGCTGAGGAGAGCGCAGAGGTCGGCCTCCAAGGTTTTCCAACCTTCTGTCCAGGATGGTCTGAAGGCTCCTGGACTCTAGGATGCCGACTAGGGTCATAGGTCCTAAAATAACAAGACCACACAGCTATGGGCTTTCTGTAAAACATGGGATACACAGGGATACATACTTTCAATGTTAGGCTCGTCATTTGATGTGTTGATTTCAGGCAGATATTATTATATAAAAGAGATTGTTTTTAGTTAGTATCTGTACTATACTATCTTGTGATTCATATAAAGTGCCCCTTGTTTAAGCCAATAACACTTCGATGACAATCGCAAAACCCCAAACTAAGTATGTAAAGTGGGCTGGTAAAGAGTAAAGGGGGTGGTCTGTTTGTTCCTGTCTTAACTCCTCCCCCTCCACTAGCCACGCCCTGGAGTCCTACACCGCCCTGCCCTACAACATGCGGAAGCCCTGCCCCCCCAATCCCATCAACCGCCCCGCCTACCAGGGCAGCAACCCCATCAGTGACGTGTGGTCCAGACATGCCCTCAGCGTGGTGGCCAGATACATGAAGCGGTAGGACCACAACATGACCATCAGAATGAACCTTTTGATCAACACACTCAAAGGATCATAGATAAGCAGTTGGTATGCTAGTTCTGAAGGCACATTATGAGAGTGTCCAGCACACCAGGTCCAGGTCACCACTCTCCAGGGGCTGTTCTGTTTCTAGTTCTATTCACAGTTCTGTTCTGTTCATAGTTCTGTTCTATTCATAGTTCTGTTCATAGTTCTGTTCTGTTCAAGTACAGTTATGTTAATAGTTCTGTTCTGTTCACAGTTCTGTTCTGTTCATAGTTATGTTCACAGTTCTGTTCTGGTCATAGTTCTGTTCTGTTCACAGTTCTGTTCTGTTCATAGTTCTGTTATGTTCTGTTTATAGTTCTGTTCTGTTTATAGTTCTGTTCTGTTCTCATATTCCAGGGCTGTGTTTGACCCGGAGGACTTGGAGGCTCGTTCCAGCATGCACCTGGCCAGCGTGTTTGCTGGGATCGGATTTGGAAACGCAGGAGTCCATTTGTGGTGAGCCGAGCACTGCAGAAGCCCCTTGAGCCTTTACACCTTGAGCCAGGTCGTCAGGTTTTAGGAGGAGGTGTGGCTACACTTGTAGCTCTGTCTCCAACCACCAGGGGCAGCATAGTTTGAAATGGGTTTGACCTCTGCATGTCCTCCTGTATTTCCTTCAATATGAAGAATAGTGAAGACAAAGGACTTTTGAGACATTCAACTTCTTAGTACTTGATGAACTGCTATTTCTTAAACTTAAGAATAAAACACGTTTTATTTTTCACCTAGTTTCACCTTAGTTCCATTCATTGTCCTATACTAATGCTAATGCTGTCTAAAAGTGTGTTTATCTATGTATATGATTTGAAGGTCTTGCATAAAGTCACTGACTCTCTTTGAACTCTGTTTAGCCATGGGATGTCCTATCCTATAGCCGGCAATGTCAAGACCTACAGGGCTAAAGACTACAAGGTGGACCACCCAGTAGTGGTAAGATGTCCTTTATTAAGACCCTTTAATATACCCTTAAAGATACATTTTGAGTGGAAAGATCAACTGTGTGTGTGTGTGTGTGTGTGTGTGTGTGTGTGTGTGTGTGTGTGTGTGTGTGTGTGTGTGTGTGTGTGTGTGTGTTCCTATAGCCTCATGGACTTTCTGTGGTCCTCACATCCCCAGCAGTGTTCACCTTCACAGCCCCCATGTGTCCGGAGCGCCACCTGGAGGCTGCTCAGATCCTAGGTTAATGGCAGCTATACATTACATTATATAGGATTTAAACTCCAGCCTGAATTAAAAGTCAATCACCACTGTTCACTGATCACAGCTGCTCTGCTCACTGGGCTGCAGGATAGGCTTGTGGTCTGGGTGACTCATAGCTCAAAGGTTCTGGGTTTGATCCCCCAATGTCTTATTAGTGACCTGTGTGTGTGTGTGGGTGCACACTAGGTGCAGACGTCAGCAGGGTAAAGAGAGAGGATGCCGGGCCGCTGTTAGCAGACACGCTGCGCCAGTTTCTGTATGACCTGCAGGTGGAGGACGGGCTGAGTGCCCTGGGATACACCAAGGACGACGTGCCCCGCCTGGTCAAGGGAACTATACCTCAGGTACCAAGGGAACTATACCTCAGGAACCAAGGGAACTATACCTCAGGTACCAAGGGAACTATACCTCAGGTACCAAGGGAACTATACCTCAGGAACCAAGGGAACTATACCTCAGGTACCAAGGGAACTATACCTCAGGTACCAAGGGAACTATACCTCAGGAACCAAGGGAACTATACCTCAGGTACCAAGGGAACTATACCTCAGGAACCAAGGGAACTATACCTCAGGTACCAAGGGAACTATACCTCAGGTACCAAGGGAACTATACCTCAGGAACCAAGGGAACTATACCTCAGGTACCAAGGGAACTATACCTCAGGAACCAAGGGAACTATACCTCAGATACCAAGGGAACTATACCTCAGGTACCAAGGGAACTATACCTCAGGTACCATGGGAACTATACCTCAGGAACCAAGGGAACTATACCTCAGGTACCAAGGGAACTATACCTCAGGTACCAAGGGAACTATACCTCAGGTACCAAGGGAACTATACCTCAGGAACCAAGGGAACTATACCTCAGGTACCAAGGGAACTATATCTCAGGTACCAAGGGAACTATACCTCAGGTACCAAGGGAACTATACCTCAGGTACCAAGGGAACTATACCTCAGGTACCAAGGGAACTATACCTCAGGAACCAAGGGAACTATACCTCAGGTACCAAGGGAACTATACCTCAGGAACCAAGGGAACTATACCTCAGGTACCAAGGGAACTATACCTCAGGTACCAAGGGAACTATACCTCAGGTACCAAGGGAACTATACCTCAGGTACCAAGGGAACTATACCTCAGGTACCAAGGGAACTATACCTCAGGTACCAAGGGAACTATACCTCCGGTACCAAGGGAACTTTGCTGGTTACAAAATGAAGAGAGCGTGGTGAAGGCGTTTGTTTTGGGCTGAGGGTGTGACATCACTTCCTGTCCCCACAGGAGCGGGTCACCAAGCTGTCTCCCAGAGAGCACACGGAAGAAGACCTGACTGATCTGTTTGAAGCCTCTCTGAAGCTCTACTGAGTCCTGGTCCTTAACACTGACTGAGGAGATGGACCACCACCTCAAAAATATGTTTTAAGTTGCTTTAACACGTCATCTTGATTCAGGGATATTTTGAAAGTCTGTCTGCAAATAATAAGGGGATTTGTCATGTCGTTCTCGCTAGGATCCTGTCTTGACCTGGGATTGGCTGGCTACAGAAAATAAAATAATACTGGACCAATCTAAATCATGCTAAATAAAGCTTGAATGGTCTCACTGGATCACCAGCCTGTTACAGACCAGCTTGCTTCACAGGCTGATGATTAGTTATGGAATCATAAACTAAAAAATACAAATGACTAACTTAACTAAGGAGCACTTTACATCCCACAACACAACAATATGAAACCATGACTGTCTGACACTCACAGCAATCAGTTGATTGCTTGTCTATGGCTGTAAGTCCACTAGATGCTGCTCTTTTAGTCTATTTGTTATTTTAGTTTCATTTTCAGGGTTGTACATAGGCATGTAGGTATTGGACTAGACCCAATTTAATGTAAAACTAACTTAACATGTCCCAATGTTAGACACATGTTTACTACTTCTGTATATTGAGGAACTCAATCCATGACCCAAGGAAGCCCTCATTAATCTCCACAGAATGTACTGTGAGGTGAGAGTTGACAGTGATTGATCCATCCACACAGAGGCGGTTCCAGTGGCAGGTCTTGACCCATTTAGTAGGGCTGGCTCAAGAGTGGTGCGGAGAATATATACGAGATATATATATATATATATATATATATATATATATATATATATATATATATGTGTATATATATATATGTATATGTATATATATATATATGTATTCAGCCGTGCAGGACTGAATGAGTTCACACCTGGACTGACATGCTTCTAAGGAGTGTCCTTATCTACTCTAAGCTGGTTTCCAGATTACTAGGAGAACGTTATATAACCATGGCCGCAGGGCTAAGAATGTCTCACTGTGATGCCTTTAAGTAGTTTAATCTGTGAGAGCACAGAGGGGCCCCGTGGAGCAGAGGGGGGAGGGGCCTCGGGGAGCAGAGAGGAGAGGGGCCCCGTGGAGCAGAGGGGGACCCCTTGGAGCACAGAGGGGCCCCGTGGAGCAGAGGGGGGAGGGGCCTCGGGGAGCAGAGAGGAGAGGGGCCCCGTGGAGCAGAGGGGGACCCCTTGGAGCACAGAGGGGCCCTGTGGAGCAGAGAGGGGAGGGGCCTCGGGGAGCAGAGAGGAGAGGGGCCCCATGGAGCAGAGAGGGGCTGGATGTCTATGGTTGGATGTCTCCATACTCCATATGTCTCCATAGCCGCCCATAGCCGCCCCCCCTCTGCCAACACCCTTTCACCATCAATGTCTTCAACGGTCTCGCACTGTATCATAACTCCCACCTCTACCTATAGTACATATTTATTGTTTGCATATCTCTCTCTTTTGATACTACTGCATAGCCCTTCTCACTAGCTGTTTATACTTGTATACTTACCTTGTGTATATATATATATATACTTCTGCACATATCTCATACCTACTCTATAAGTAATTTCATACCTGTTTTTAGCAGTAGTTTTTTTAGTAGACTGTTTTTACATATTTTACATATTATTTAACCACTGTACATTATATATTTTATCATGCACTTTACTGCAACATTTGCACTCTGGTTAGATGCCAAATTCCTTTCGATGTACTGTACTTGTGCTGTAATGACAATAAATTAGAATCTAATCTAATCTGAATCTAATCTAATACCCTCCCAGGCCCCACTACCGGGAATTAACACAAAAAAACATCTTATGGAGATTTGAACTAATTGAATTATTAATTATTATTTTCTAGAGTTATTTTGTAACTGAAATAGAACAAGTGACTGTGCGCCCACGGTGAGTGACAGGATTAGATGAGTATTTAAAGGAGGCACAGCGCTGAGACCTCAGTCTCCCGAGGCAGCGAGGCAGCGCTGCAGCATGCAGCGGATATACATGCAGAGTGATGAGCAGTTTGATGTCTTCACCACCGTGTTCTCTCCACAAAGTGAGTGAGGCCATACACACACACACACAAACGGGTTGGATCTTAAATCTACACATGGACATATCATCCTTCAGTCACTTTTATGTTAATTTTAATTGTGTTCAGTGTTTTTATCGTATTGTGTTTTATAAATTCATACTGCGGGAGGGAATGGGGAGTAAGCCTTCCATTGTACTTACTGTACATGTGTGGTGCCAAAGGTTCTAGTTGTGGTTATATTCTAGTTTGCAGATCAAGGGTGAGAACACAGCCTGCAGATGAAGATCAGGTGAGTTGAATAGGTATCCTCTTAAGATAAGTGATAATGCAGAGTGGTTAATCAGAAACACCTGTTACTTTCATTTTGGAGACAAGACCCCAAGACGCTGTAGAAAAAGTACCGTCACAGAGCCAAAATCCCTAATCCCTGTCCTGGTTCACTAACTTCTCTCCTTCTCACACTCAATAACAACCCATGAATGTTAAGCTCTCGCACAATCTGCCAACATTTTGAAAACCAAATTTTATATTTTCTTTTAGTACTGTTTTTCTGTTGGTAAGGTTAGTTACCCAAGTCCAGACTTATGTAACCTTTACTTATGATACTTTATGTAATCATTGACCTATTTTATAACTGGGTGGACACTCACGTGTGATGTCACCATAAGGTGGATTTTGTAAAATATGTTCAGGTGGTGGCGACCAGCAACTATGAGGCCCATTGTCCGGAGGACTTGGACCTGAGTCAGGGTGATGTCATCCAGGTTCTGTTCAAAGAGGATCTCTTGCGTTGGTTTGGACGCCTGCCCAGCGGACACCAGGGCTACTTCCCCCCAGCCTGCGTCACCACTCGTGGGCCGGTTCGTGAAGCTTCTAGTGCAACCAGCGCAGTACCACCGCTAGCCTAGTGTTGTCTTTTCACTGCACACACCGGTCAGACTATAAGCTGCCTTGCTCCTGGATCCAAAAACAAGGGTTTGGTCGTTTCACATTCTAGGGCATCTTTTTTGAGTCTCTCTTAAGGGGATTTGTTGAGTTGAGGATGTGTGTTTAAGTCCTCAGTCCTTCTATATTTACGGACACTTCTAGTAGCAGACCGGGGTTCCTCAAGGTCCACTCCACTTGTTTAATATCATAGTATAACGAGCCACATGTCACAGATGACCGTGGTAAGCATACCGATCTAACGTGTTTCAGCAGAATGGCGAATTGGGGAAATCCACGCCAAGCCTCCTGAGGAGAGGCTCTGTACCCGTTGTCATGGCAACCCCGGCATCCCCCTGTCACCACACCAGGTAACTACACTTGTCTCCGCTTTCAGCACTATCACCGAATGAACACAATAAAATAACATGACAGTCACTGTGGAAAAACAGACTACGAGTTAACACGGTTCAGATGACGAAATCCATTATCTTATCAGGCAACCCATTAAAAGTGGGTTAATGGGTTACAAGTTTTACAGTCCTAATTGACCGCATGTGTAGGTAGAAACACGTGAAGGTATTCCGAGCATAATATTTTTCTCTCTGGGCTTTAGTGCTGCCAACGGACTTGGGAAGCCCAGGCTGTCCAGGAAGAACAGCATTCGGTGTGCCCTGGACAGCACTACGCTGGGAGGTTCCCCCAGCCTCCTTCACCGGGTTCTGTCTAGATCCAGGAGGAAGAGCTGCCCTCACCTGCCCCATGGCTCCTCAGAGACGGGCTCCCTCAACTCAGCCTACCTGCCTGAGTAGGATGCCTTCAGAGCAACATGAATACTCAGTTCCACTCTGAAGCAACGGCCATGACCGTGTCAGGACAGACGCCATGCTGGCATTTACAATTTTCGTGTGTCTAAAATAGTGGACTCACTTCCTATTTGATGCGAGCTGAAACAATATAGCAATGTCAAATTCCTGCTCTGTGGGCTTCTTTAAAACTTATGAATTTGTTTTTGTGTCGCTCTTAAAATATAGTATTTAGCCATTGAAAGAATACAAGGGAGTGGTTATTTGTGACCAAATTTCTACCACATGAAGTTGTATGCACTTTGCACTTTTGGTTTAATGTCTCCAGAGACAAATGCACACTTACACTCTCTGTGCAAATGTGTTGCAGACTTAAGAGATTTTCAGAGGTGTAACCAACTAATTGAGATGTGAGCAGCAGGGGCCGAGCAAGGCCCACCAGGATGGTACTGAACCCTACTGACCCAGCTGGTCCATAGGGTCATCTACCATGTCTTCAGTAGGCTCCTATAGAGGCATGATAGCCATCTAGTATCAATAAAAAGAGTTGGATAATAACCTATTGAAATGTTTATTCCCATATATTCTGACATGCTGTCATCTTGTCTCATTCAATATTTTTAATGTGATGAATTTATTGCACAAATTAATGTTTGTATAAAGTACAGAAAAGGCCTTCCTCTCTTCATCAAGTTCCAGTTTCTATGTATTTCTACCAGTGATTCTTAGCATATTGAGCAGTGTGAGTGTGAGGTTACTGCCTACACAGGATCTCATACACATTTAATTATATTAATTTAGTACCCGTACCCAATATATTATTGTATGATACGTTGAGATACATGAAAATGATGATGAATCATTAGCAGTGAATTTATTCCATATGATCAAAAATGTTCTCATGACATGTAGCAAAGATCAGTAGTGGAACAGTTACCTTATATTAGATATTAGATAACAATAAACCCCAAAGCACAACTGGAAACAGTTACCTTATATTAGATATTAGATAACAATAAACCCCAAAGCACAACTGGAAACAGTTACCTTATATTAGATATTAGATAACAATAAACCCCAAAGCACAACTGGAAACAGTTACCTTATATTAGATAACAATAAACCCCAAAACACAACTGGAAACAGTTACCTTATATTAGATATTAGATAACAATAAACCCCAAAACACAACTGGAAACAGTTACCTTATATTAGATATTAGATAACAATAAACCCCAAAACACAACTGGAAACAGTTACCTTATATATATTAGATAACAATAAACCCCAAAACACAACTGGAAACGGTTCCTTACTGAATGTTCCTTTGTCATTGTTATGGTTAAAATCCTCAAAAATTATTTTCTAAAAATAAAATCTGAACAAGCTATCTGTTTAAAATGAGAACTAAAAAATATTAAAACATTAAAAAAGAGCAAATATTAAGGCTGATTGATGCAGTTAAAAAGGGCATTAATAATTTCTAAAAATTAAAGGTGGGTTAAGTGGGTTAAAATACCCCTTGTGTTTTGAGTTCAAGAAGTAATTTTAGTTTCTGTTGATGTTGACATGGAGAGAGACAAACCTCTACGTGGACAGACATGGGAACACCAACAGCTTCAGCACCAGGTCAGAGTCAGGCCTAAACCAGTTTTACACTTAGCTCACTTCATGTACATTACTGAAGACAAATCAATAAATAAGCTTGTATCATATTAAGCACTTAGAATAATACAATACATCTTTCAGTTAATAACAATGAACATGTTTTAAAATATGTAGCTCTGACTCAACTTCTCACTGTGGTGTAGAGCTTCAACTTCAAGAACATAAAGTGACTAAAATACCACAAACGTGGACACTACAGAGGATAAAACACACTCTAGTTTCTTTTCCGCAGAGCATCTGTCTTTTGTACTCAAACTAGTGGATTATGTCTATGAATACTGAGGAGGAGATATAACCCAGTGGAAACACTACGGTCCCATGGTGAACTAGTCAGATTGAGTCTGTTGAGGCACTGTTGTTGGTCAATACAGAACCAATTCATCTTTCTTTCCAAACACCATCATCTCCTCTAAACCTCTTAGCTTCATATGGTTATCATATCTTTGAACTAGCTAGGAACCTTGTGGAAGAACGGCCAGCTCCGAGACCGGAGCATTCTCCCCACCGGGGCATTCTAGTATCCCTAACAGGCTGAGTGGAGCTGTTCTGGGTAGTGTCGGGGTTCTTGGGCAGATCCAACCTGCTATGATTGTGCTGATCTTGATTGGATCGGCAGGTGGCTTCCATCTTCGGGGGAGCAGCGAAGCTCCTCACAACCCAGCAGAGAGCTGTTCAGGTGGGCAGCGCTCAGCAGGCTTTCACCATGGATCTAGAAGACAGATGGACATAAGGTTTATATTCAGACTGACACATCCAGGGGATGTTGGGCTATGTCGTGGCCCAGCTGGTTAGACACACTCTAGGCCAGGTCTACCTGGGAGCTGGGGAAATGTTCCTGGGTGCAGAGTAGACACGTCGGGCCGTCTTCACTCCAGACCTCCAGAACCAAACTCTTACTGTCGGACTTCCAGAAAACAGGGATCTGAAGGGCGCCGTGCATCAAGACATCAGTCTCCACTAGCAACGGTCTAGTGATGTCCTCCACTTTCTACAGTTGGAACACCCACCCACCCACACACACACACACATACACACACACAGCGCCAACTGCAGTAGATACTTCCACAACTCTACAGGCTAAGTCTTTATAAGCTGCAGCGATTTAAGGATGATCAAATAGTGCACTAAACGTTAATAGTTAATAGCTATTGTAATGGATAATGGGGGGGGGCTCCGACCTGGGGCCCCTCTAGCCCCAGTGGGCCCTCCTGGATGGACTTGAAGGGTGTTGGTGTTTGGGGGAAAGGCAGCCGCAGGGCCTTGACATCCATCGGAGTCCTAAACCCAAACACAGCAGACCGCTTCACTGACGCAAATGACTTCATCACAACTGACCACACACATTGAATTTTAATCCCTCTGCATAACCGCAGTTGTCCAGACCCTAAACACACAGAACCCACGGGGAAGGCACACCTGGGCTCCAGTGAACCAGTGGTGAAACGGTACTTGGGGGGGTGTCTGGTGCCACAGTGGATGACGGGCTCTCCGGGGGGTCGGGGGGTGCTGGGAACACCGTAATGCTTTGCGGCACTCACTGGTGTGGAGGTCAGCACAAAGCCCTGACCTCGGCCGTGGTTGAGAAACTGTCGGGAGACATAACCTCTAGTGACCATAAGTCTGACCTAATCTACTCTTCAACACAGAACTAGTATCCCGTTAGCTGGTCTGACTTAATCTGCCCTCCAAAATATAGCTGTCTTTTTACTGTAGTTGTCCTGGGGAACTGTGACACTAGATGTGTGTAGTAGTGCCCAGAGAATCATCTTACTGAGCTGCTTACCAAGTACTCCCACCTGGTGGCCATAGTATGAACAGCACATGTGACTTGACGGTCTGGGTATTGGTATTGGTCAATAAGATGAGTCTTACCTCAGAAGGAGAAAAGCCCAGGGTTCTGAACGGGGCGCTGCCATTGGAGGAGGGCCATTTAGGCTCCTCCTCTGCGTTCAGACACGTTTCTCCATCCTAGAAAACACAATACACAGTTTAAAGGGCCCATGGGTGTGTGATACTGATTACCGTTTTTGCCGTTATTTATACTGTTCTAGAATTGCATACTGCGGAAGGGAATGGGGAGTAAGCATTCCATTGTACTTTGAATTCCAAAATTCTTGAATGTTGAATCTATATATGCCATCCATCCATCCATCTTCTCCCGCTTATCCGTAATCGGGTCGCGGAGGTAGCAGCTTCAGCAGGGGACTCCAAACTTCCCTCTCCCTGGCAACATGGACCAGCTCTGACTGGGGGATCCCGAGGCGTTCCCAGGCCAGTGTGGAGATGTAATCACCCCACCTGTACCTCGGTCTGCCCCGTGGTCTCTTCCCAGTTGGATGTGCCTGGAAAACCTCCCTCGGGAGGCGACCAGGAAGCATCCTTACTAGATGCCCGAAACACCTCAACTGGCTCCTTTCTGTGCGAAGGAGCAGCGGCTCTACTCCGAGTCTCTCACGAGTGGCTGAGCTTCTCACCCTATCCCTCAGGGAGATACCAGCCACCCTCCTGAGGAAACTCATTTCGGCCGCTTGTATTCGTGATCTCGTCCTTTCGGTCATTACCCATTGCTCATGGCCATAGGTGAGGGTGGGAACAAAGACTGATCAGTAGATCGAGAGCTTTGCCTTCTGGCTCAGCTCTCTTTTGGTTACAACGGTGCGCCAAAGTGCACCCAATACCGCAATATCGAACCTCAGATTGAATCTATATGTGTATATATATATATACATAAACTCTATCGCCATGTGGGAGTGTCAATCTAGATTTCACCTGCTGCTGGACTGTACCAACTGGTAGGCTGCTAGTAGTGATCTATAGACAGATTTCTAAAAGGTCAAGGCCTATAAACAGATTAAAGACCGTGAGGCTTTGGGTGTTCCTGTGAAGTTCGGGAGAGATTGGGTCCACAGTGAAAGAACCACAGGGCGGAGGCGACTGCTGCATAACGAGTGACGGGATCAGTTGCTGCAGGCTGTAGTTGGCCCAGTCCCCCCAGACCACCGGGTGCTGTGGAGTCAGATGACATATAAGCCATGAACTGGGTCGCTTCACAACCCCTCACAGCATCACTCGCGCAGCACCTGGACGATGTGCAGGGACTCCAGCAGACCGGGGAGGGGGTGCAGAGGTGTACAGCCCAGCGGGGTGTCTTGGGTCAGGGAGACAGGAGGGTAGGCTGTACAGAGAGGCATGCACTGTGGAGGAGGGTGGTGCTCCCTATCCACACCTGGGGCCTCCGGGGTGCTCAGAGTAACGCTGCTCATGGCCTCCTCCTTCACCTCACTGATACAGTGGTTGCACAAGGCCTCTCCCTGCTGGTGAGGGGGATTGGAGGAGAGAGAGAGAGAGAGACAGAGACAGAGAGAGAGAGAGAGAGAGAGAGAGAGAGAGAGAGAGAGAGAGAGAGAGAGAGAGAGAGAGAGAGAGAGAGAGAGAGAGAGAGAGAGAGAGAGAGAGAGAGAGATTAAAGCAATACCAAACACAGGTTCACAGGTCAGACTAAAGCACTGCTAGTAGTCAGAGGTGACCTCAGTGGAAGTGCTGCAGCAGTGTCTGTCACCGGGTCCACAACTGGACTTCAAGGGGCTGTGAGTGGAGTGGATGGAGGAGGTGTCAGAGGCGGTGTTAGAGGAGTCATCTGTCAAGGTGATGCTGTGCAGGTCCAGGAGGTAGTCCTCATCCTCCACCCTCCTCTTCAGGGTGGAGTTCCAGTGGTTCTTAATAGAGTTGTCTGTCCTGGAAACAAACACCGAATAGTTCATGTCCACTCCCTCCTCTTCTGTGTCCCCTTAAAGAGTCTAAAACTGAAGACGCTTTATACTCTGTTCCCCGATTTGGACCAACCTGCCAGGCAGTTGTTTGGAGATCTGTGCCCAGCGGTTCCCCAATATGTTGTGGGCCTGGTATATCATGAGGTCCTCCTCCAGGGTCCACGAGCTCTTCTTGACGGCTGGGTTGAGGTGGTTATGCCAGCGCTCTCTGCACTGCTTCCCAACGCGGCTGTGAAGGTACTTGGCGATGACGGCCCAGCGCTTTGGGCCAAACTTGTGCACCAGCTGGATAACCTTGGGGAGAGAGGAGAAACTCTGGACTGGACTCTCTCATTTGTGCTCACTGTCGGTCAGGTGGCTTTACCCCCTAACATCCTCCCACAACTATGGAGATCAGGTCAAGTCAGGTCAGTCACATACAATGTGGACAGTGGAACAGTGGAAACACGCATTGCCGCGTGCTTAGCAGACATCTCAAATTGGATGTCGATGCACCACCTAAAGCTCAACCTGGACAAGACTGAGCTAGTGTTCTTCCCGGCAAAGGGCTGTCCGCACCGAGACCTGGCTGTCACCATTGATGATGCTGTGGTGACACCTACTCGGACCGCAAGGAATCTGGGTGTGACCCTGGACGACCAACTGTCATTCTCGGCAAACATTGCATCAGTGACACGCTCCTGCAGATTCCTCCTCTACAACATCAGGAGGATTCAGACTTTTCTCACTGAAAAGGCTGACAGGTGCTCATCCAGGTGCTCATCCAGGCTCTTGTCATCTCCCGGCTGGACTACTGCAACTTCCTCCTTGTTGGCGCCCCGGCATTTGCCATCAGGCCCCTGGAGCTCATTCCAAAAGCTGCAGCTCGCCTGGAGTTCAACCGCCAAGTCAAGTACTCCCACACATCTACCCTCCTTCGGACTCTACACTGGCTACCTGTAGCTGCTCGCATCCAGTTCAAGACCTTGGTGCTAGCCTACAAGGCAGTAAAAGGTTTGCTCGGCTTCTTCGGGCCGTCTGCTTGCCCCCTCACTTAATGTGGCTGATCTACGCCATCACGGCTGTCCCCAATTTGGTGGAACAAACTCCCCACGGAGGTCACAACTGCAGAGTCACTCCCCATCTTCCGCCACAGGCTAAAAACCCATCTCTTCAGGACACACTTCCTGGATCCTTCCTCGTAGCGTCAATTAAGTCAGTCAAAGTAGATTACATATTATAGATAGGTAGATATTGTTCTAGATATTGTTGCATATTGTTTGCCAACTTATTGTACTTTTTCCCTTACACTTTTGCCTGAATTATTGTCCTTCTACCTGAGCACTGGTTCAGTTATTGGAGACTCGTTAGGAATTAAATGCACTTTTGACTTCTGGTGACGAGTTGTTCTCTTACCTTCCTTTGTTGAAACACACTACTGTAAGTCACTTTGGATAAAAGCGTCTGCTAAATGACTGTAATGTAATTTAATTGAATACAAGTAATTTATATTTGATATCACAATGTGGCAACATTCTTTGTTAGACAACATAAAGGTTATCTTCCTTTACCCTCTCATCTTCCTCCTTGGTCCACGGACCTTTCACCAGGTCTGGCCTGAGGACATTCTGCCAACGCCGCTGATACTGAAGGTCTGACCTTTGACACTGAAAGGAAGGAGGAATCGAGTCAGCATGTTACTGTTGCCATCATTGTGTTAAAGGTGCAATACATACGATTTTGCCAACTGTCCAATTAGTCGTACACAAAATAGGGGGCAGCATATTTCCACAAACGCATCCCCGACTGAATATAGCCTAAAGCTTACTGTTAACAGGGAATCTGTGCTGTAAAAAAAGAAAAACTTGACGTGTCACGTCAAGTTTTTCTCCTTACAGTGATCCGGTAAGTAAGAGCCAGCATTACATTCAGTGTACTTTTGACATAATTGATAAGAGGTTAGAATACAACAGCAAACGCCTCTTGAGGTGCAAAGTGTATTACAAGACAGGGTAGCTGCTGTAAATATCTCTGCAACACAATACATAGACGTCTTTGACAATTATAGTTTAAATTAGTTTGATGTTTTAAATAATCTTCCACACTGTCCCTTTAATATATATGTTATATAATATATATGTTACGTAGAGCATAAGTCCTATGTTCTGTGTTCCAAACCATTCATATACTCACCTTGAAATGATAAGATATCAAAGACCAGTTGTTGGAGCCATGCTCCTCCACCAGCATCTGGAGCTTGTCATCCTCATCATCACAAGAGAGGAAACAAAACTCAAGTTAAGCCGGTTTCTTCCAACCTCAGGCCTGGGAGCCCACTGGGGGTCACCCACCTCAGGGCCGGGAGCCCACCGGGGGTCACCCACCTCAGGGCCGGGAGCCCACCGGGGGTCACCCACCTCAGGCCTGGGAGCCCACCGGGGGTCACCCACCTCAGGGCCGGGAGCCCACCGGGGGTCACCCACCTCAGGGCCGGGAGCACACCGGGGGTCACCCACCTCAGGGCCGGGAGCCCACCGGGGGTCACACACCTCAGGGCCGGGAGCCCAAAACAATTCTTAATTAACAGGGTTAATTAAGACTGCCTAAGTACAATTACGAATTCCAATTTATTGACTTACTACTCCCGTACTGTAATTTGTGGCATGATGCACATACATGATTGGATTAAAACACCTAAAAATGGTCTCATGGGCTAAAAGCGGTTGGAATCAATGGTTGTTATCAAGATTCAAGATTCAAGATTCAAGATAACTTTATTTATCCCGAGGGAAATTAAGGTGCAACAGTTGACACAGGGGGAATAAATGCACACAAAAATATACTAATACCTAAAAGCTAAAAACTAAATAACAACAACTAACTAAACAAAACTAGTATAAACAAAATATAACTAAAATAACTCTAAATGAAATCTAAATGTATTGATAGATGAATAGATGAATTGCACAATTTACAGTATTATTACAGTAATACGTAGGTATATACAATACACAACCATATATATACCATGGTCTAACTCATAGTAATCATACTGTACATATATATGCCATATATCTACCATATATATATACACACCATATATATATATACATACTGTATAAATAGGGTATGGGCCAAGACTGCACAAAGACATTTCCTACTGCCTTGTAATATATGGGTTATTATTATTGACTAATGGAAGAAGCAATGATGTTTGGGTTATTATTATTGACTAATGGAAGAAGAAGCGGTGAAAATGGTAAATCTATGGACCAGATCCATCCCAGCTGTAGCATCACCTCCTCTTTAGACCACCTGGAACTCTGGTACATCTGTCTGGAGTAGCTCGGGTCTGGACCAGCAACAGACTCCTTCTCGCTGATATCACAGGGATTCACAGTTGATTAGCAGTTAGTTCATTAACGACACAGATATATACACGTGTGTATATATATATATACACGTATATACAGTATATATATATATATATTTATACACACACACACATTGTAGCATATACTGTCGATAATGTCCATGATTATTTTTCATTTATACTCTTATACCTTATTCCTGCCCAGATTTAACCTGATTTAATCAATTGATTCCTACTGTGTTAGAAATACTGTACATTAATACTGTGTTATGAATATTGTACAAATATACTGTGTTAAAGAAGTTAGAAATACTGTATGTTAATGTTGTGTATTTATAATAGTGTATATTAATACTGTGTATTTGTAATACTGTATATATAATAATACTGTGTATTTCTAATAGTATATATTAATACTGTGGATTTGTAATAATGTATATATATTAATACTGTGGAGTTGTAATACTGTATTTCTAATACTGTATATATATTAATACCGTGGATTTGTAATAATGTATATATATTAATACTGTGGAGTTGTAATACTGTATTTCTAATACTGTATATATATTAATACTGTGGATTTCAAATACTGTATATATATATATTAATACTGTGGATTTCTAATACTGTATATATATGAATAATGTATATTTGTAATACTGTATTTGTAATACTGTATATATATATGAATAATGTGTATTTGTAATACTGTATATATATGAATAATGTGTATTTGTAATACTGTATATATATGAATAATGTGTATTTCTATACTGTATCTATACTGTAATACTGTATATTTCACGGGCTGGATGGACTTACATGCGATGTTTGCTGAAGTTACTCATCTTCTGCGTATATAAATCTGTGTATATATATATATATATACATATATATACAGATATATATATATATATATACACCAGCTCTATTTTTTTATATATACCTACACTTACCTACACTTGCTAGGTCGCTGTATAGCACTGAAGAATACGTTAGACTGTGACGTAGTCCTAGTGGCTCAATGTGTCGAGGGCTCCATTAACACAGACAGGTTACTGATGACCAGCTGATCAACACATCAGACAGCGAGCCGCTAATAATCAATGGGTAATTAACGAATGAACTAATCAATAACCACGGTACTGACATTAAAGGCTGTTTAGTACTTTGTAATGTTTGATGACAGGACCGTTGAGAAGTAACGCTCGAGACCACCTGCAAATGCCTCCGCGCGGACCGTCCTCTGATTGGCCGATTGGACCGTCCTCTGATTTGCCGATTGGACCGCCCTCTGATTGGCCGATTGGACCGTCCTCTGATTTGCCGATTGGACCGCCCTCTGATTGGCCGATTGGACCGTCCTCTGATTGGCCGATTGGACCGTCCTCTGATTTGCCGATTGGACCGTCCTCTGATTGTATTAAAAAAAAAGGATTAACCAAAAAGACACGTCGTGGAACAGCAATGTGAATAATAATATAAGACATACATAACTATTTGAATAGCCAATTATCTAATATGGAAACATTCAGTTCCAAGATATTGATTTGATGAAATTTATTTTTCTGTCTGCAAAAATCTAAATGTAAAACATTGTGTAGACTATTAAAAAGTATGATTATGTCTCACTGTGTCCCACATTTGTCAGATACTGACCAGTTAGACATTAGTGACCACAATATACAAAACAGTGAAGGAAGGCCTTTTATTGTTCGATTTATAATTTATCAGACATGCACACAGCAATGTTAAAGCAATGAGATCTTGGATATTTTTTAGTAGCAAACAAAACCAAATGAGAGTATGTGGAGTGTTTCTGTACACGTGGAAATATACTACAATATAACTCAGACCAGACAGATCATTAATTACAATATTGTGTTTGTCAGTACAGTCGCCCAGTAGCAGATACTGTTGGAACAGTGGTATAGCTTGTTTCCTGACATATGCTTGATTAACAATAAAGGGGCATTAAAAGAGGTTTGGGTAGAGTACATCATTTGGGGGAGGTGAGGAGCCGCAGCGTAAGGAACAGCAGTAGTCGCTGATTCACTTTATTAAGGCCATACAACGTATGGTGGACTTTATTATAACAATACTGGGTCTTTAGAAGGGCACGGTGAAGGTCAGTTATGTTTGGCCGCGACAAAATGGAAAATGAAAACATGGCCTGGATCTCTGACTCCTGTTCCGATCTCACACAACCACCCATCTCCCTTCCTCCCCTTCCTCCCGCTCTCCCTTCCTCCCCCTCTCCCTTCCTCCCCTCTCCCTTCCTCCCTCTCTCCCTTCCTCCCCTCCCTCTCTCCCTTCCTCCCCTTCTCCCCTTCTCCCTTCCTCCCTCTCTCCCTTCCTCCCCTTCCTCCCTCTCTCCCTTCCTCCCCCTCTCCCTTCCTCCCCTTCCTCCCTCTCTCCCTTCCTCCCCTTCCTCCCTCTCTCCCTTCCTCCCCTTCCTCCCTCTCTCCCTTCCTCCCTTCCTCCCTTCCCAGAGAAGCCTCCACGAGAACACTAGACAAACCTAGTGCTCTCCTGGTTCCACCATTAATGACCCTTCTGAACAGCCGCAGGGTCGTAAGATGCTAAATATTATTTATTATAATAAAGTTGTATTTGTTATTTTGACAAGGTAGCGAGAGCGTGTCCCAGACATTCAGGCCAGTGGTCCCTCTCAGGGGGAGCCGTGCATGCAGGTCATCGTTCTGAGTGAAATGGGGGGGGGGGGGGGGGGGCATTTATAGATTGTGGAAGCAGTGGAGCGTTTGCATAGGAGGACGTTGGTTTGGTTCAGAAGAGAACCATGAAGAGAACCATGAAGAGAACCATGAAAGGCCCAATGGAGATGTTCTTGTCATTCTTTGGCAATATCTCTTTGTATGTTCTCCAGGAAATAACAAAAAATAAAAGCCATTTGATGACACAAAAATGACTTGGGGTAGTAAGATTTAAGCTACTGTGGATTAGGGGTAGTACAATTTAAACTACCATGGATTAGAACTACACAGACATTAGAAATAATTTTCATTTATTGCATTTTTAGCAATACT
>CM051010.1:30975872-30988372 GCA_027704905.1 Muraenolepis orangiensis
TCCCCGTCCAGGTACACCACGGAGCCGTCGCCGTGGATGCGGCGCACGGAGGTGCCGTGGCACCAGTTGCAGGTGCCCAGGGAGCTCAGCTTGTAGTCTGGCACCAGGAGATCCCGCTGCGGGTCGTAGGAGCACACCACGCTGTTGAGCGGGAAGCTATAGTTCTTGTCGGGTCGGAGCTGACCGTGCGTGGACTTGGCCAGGTTGTAGAGCTTCCCCCCGGGGGCGAGCCACTCGCCCGGGACATGGAGCTCCGAGAGGGCGCCGCAAATCAGACAGCGGTGGAGCCGGTTCTCCTGCACCGACCGTTTGGCCGCTTCGGTCACCTCTTCGGGCTGCACGCCGATGACCCCGGTGCGCCGGTAGATGTACTGGTGCACGTCGGCCACCAGGGACGGGTGGATGGCGTGCTTCTCCATGAAGACATCCTCCATGGCGTTGACCAGCCTCATCAGGTACTTGTCCTGCAGGCTGCGGTCGCCCCCGATCACACAGCCCCCGTCCGCCTCCAGCCGGATGTAGGTTTGAATCAGGTCCTGGGGAACGCCCCAGGCCTTGGGGAGGAGCCGGGCGGGCAGCTTGGGGAGCGCTGTGTCCTTAACGCCCACCAGGGGGAGGTAGTGGTTCCGGCCCGAGCTGCTCCAGGCGATGCAGATCGGTTTGTTTGGCGTCCCGTCTTTGCCCTTGCACCGCTCCTCCGGCACCAGGCCTGGGAGGAATGTGGCCGAGTAGTCCCCCGAGCTCCTCATGCCACTCAGGGAGTCCAGGAGCACGATGGGCCGGTGCAGGACGTTGGCCAGGCCAAAGATGTGGATGTTTCTTAGCCCGAGGGGAACGCCCTCGGGTGGGATGAACAGTGGGTCGCACTCGTTGATGATGTCCTCCCACTCGGCCACGTCGATAAAGTCCTGGAAGAGGGCCTTGTAGCGGTCCAAGTTCTGCTTGAAGTTCTGCTTGAGGTTCTCCCGCAGGGCGTGCCAGAAGAGCTCCCGGCCCACCAGGGCCCGGGACACGGCGTGGACCAGGCAGTGACCGTCTCCGTCCACGTGGACGGGAATGAGGATCTCTCTGTTCCCGTTGGCTTTCTTGACCTCCTCCAACGTGTCGTGGAGGTATATCAGACTACCGGATCTGTCCTTGCCGTAACCAACGGTTGAAACGTGGTCCGGCTCGATGAGAAACGCTCTGTCCCCGAGGAGCGAGCAGTCAAACATCTCACCTTGACTCATGTCCCTCAGGAGCTTGGCTTTGCCCGTCTGCTTGTCCATGCCGTACCTGGTGAGGACGGGCGACAGAAGCTTGCAGTGATAATTGGAGAGCCCCATGACTTTCACCAGCTCCGTACCTTTCTTCGGGGCCCCGGTGACGCCCAGCAGGGCGTTTCTGAGGAGATTGTGCAGAACCACGTCTGGATCGGTCACCTCTTCGACGTTCAAGAGGCTCTTCTGCTCGTGGCGCTGGCCGCACTCCGTGCATTCGATACTGACGGAGCCGTGAGCGGGGAAGAACAGCCTCGCCTGGCATCTGGGGTCCGGACAAGTACCGGACAGGATCCGTCGGTCCTTCTTCTTAGAGCTCGGTAGCAGCGACATCTCTGGTAGATTAAAGTCTGTCGAGCTTATTGTTATTAAAGCATGGTATTCATCCCAAGGAGGACTGTCAAACGCGATCTGAGTCACGGTGGCGCCGTGTTGTTTGCTAGAACAACACGGGAGGAACAACACGGAAGCGGTCGGTTTCTTTTCCTCCGCTGACTGTCCAACGCCGACGTAACCGTACCTGATGCCGTGTGGCGTTGTGGTACTTGTAGTCGCGCAACTGCGATCTACACGGATTGTTATCGATTTTACATCTTTAAAGTACAAATACTATGTGCAAGATTTATAAAAAAAACGATGTTTTCTACTAAAAAAGGCCGTATTTATGGATTATGTATTATATGGTTTCAGAAACGAGGGCCGTGTAGGTCTTCTGAACTACATTGACCAGGTGACACCGCGGTGTGACGATGTTTGAGGAAGTGCACATGGGTTATCAGATTATTTTATTTATTTATTTATTTTTATTCTTATTATTCTTATTTATTTATTTATTTTTTGGCTGATCTGATTATTTACAATTAGCTCTGTCATTAGTCATGTTAGCGGGGTATTGGGCGGTTAGTCCTATTGAGATCAGGCCAACACACGAGAGAGGGGGTTTAGCCATCGTTGCTATCTAAGCAAAACGCTCTCATAGTTGAAAGCTGTTTATTGTATATTTAGATAACACATACGATAGTATAACATATACTGTATTTAGATAACACATACACTTGACTCCGGGTCAATAATTGCTGATTGAAATGGAAGCATGTGAACACTATTCAGTACTTTAAACATGTATGTCTACAGTTCTGTCATTATTTTTCCTAAATATAAAGGTGAATGATTGTTCAATTGTGAAAACATACCTTCAGAAAGCTGAATTACACTTTATTGGATACACACGTTGTTTACGAACACACGGTGGGCTGTGGGTGAGAAGACGATACGCTGTCTGTCCACCAGGCGGCGCAAGGGCCCCTCTCTACAGACAGGCTCTCAGGATCTCACACACACACACACATTACATTACATTACAGGCATTTAGCAGACGCTTTTATCCAAAGCGACTTACAGTAGTGTGTTTCAACAAAGGAAGGTAAGAGAACAACTCGTCACCAGAAGTCAAAAGTGCATTTAATTCCTAACGAGTCTCCAATAACTGAACCAGAGCTCAGGTAGAAGTACGATAATTCAGGCAAAAGTGTAAGGGAAAAAGTACAATAAGTTGGCAAACAATATGCAACAATATCTAGAACAATATCTACCTATCTATAATATGTAATCTACTTTGACTGACTTAATTGACGCTACGAGGAAGGATCCGGGAAGTGTGTGTGAAGAGATGGGGTTTCAGCCTGCGGCGGAAGATGGGGAGTGACTCTGCAGTCCTGACCTCCGTGGGGAGTTTGTTCCATCAAATTGGGGCCAAGACGGAGAAGAACCGGGAACGCGTAGATCGGCCACACGGGCCCCTAAGTGAGGGGGCAAGCAGACGGCCCGAAGAAGCCGAGCGAAGTGGACGGGTTGGGATGTAGGCCTTGACCATTGCCTGGAGGTAGGATGGAGCAGTACCTTTTACTGCCTTGTAGGCTAGCACCAAGGTCTTGAACTGGATGGAGCAGCTACAGGTAGCCAGTGTAGAGTCCGAAGGAGGGTAGATGTGTGGGAGAACTTGGGGCGGTTGAACACCAGGCGAGCTGCAGCTTTCTGAATGAGCTCCAGGGGCCTGATGGCAGACACCGGGGCGCCAGCAAGGAGGGAGTTGCAGTAGTCCAGCCGGGAGATGACTAGAGCCTGGATGAGCACCTGGATGAGCACCTGGATGAGCAGCTGGATGAGCACCTGGATGAGCACCTGTCAGCCTTTCAGTAAGAAAAGGCCGACACACACACACACACACACTGTGAGAATCTTTGGTCACATGAGTTTTCAATTTGTTGTTTGTTTTCGTAGGCCTACTGTGGAGCATGTAAAAGCGGATTTAAAATGAATTCAAGTATGTTGTTTGTTTGAGTAGGTCTCAAGGTATCAAGCATTTAAAAAAACGGACTTAAAATGAATAAAAAAGTATATATTCAGTCCTACCTTTTCAGCAGGACTGAATATATCTCACTGGGAGGATGCAAGTCCAGAGTGCTCCCGGTCACCTGTGGTGTTCCGCAGGGGTCGGTTCTCGGACCCATCCTCTTCATAATTACATGCTTTCCCTTGGTCGTGTCATCAGCAGACATGTAATGTCTTTCCATTGTTATGCTGATGACACACAGCTGTTCATTAAAACTGCCCCAAGCCCCTCTGCAGTCATGTCCAGCCTCACCACTTGACTTAAGGAGATAAAGGAATGGATGAGCAACGACTTCCTTCAGTTAAACAGTCACAAAACTGAAGCTATCCTTATTGGTTCCCCACATCACGTTCAGTCGTCCCCCATATCTCATCTCACCTTCAATGGTCAGGTCATCCCCCTCTCCTCATCAGTCTCATTTGGGTGTCAGGTTTGACCCCCACCTGACTTTCAATGACCATATAAAACATCTGTGTAAAACCTCCTATCATCTTAAAAACATTTCCAAATTCACCTACCCTGTCAGATGCAGAGAGGCTTGTTCATGCCTTAATCTCTTCTAGGCTAGACTACTGCAATGCGCTTTGAATTGGGATCCCTGAAAAGAACATTCAGAAGATGTTATACAAATATATATTATATATATAGTGCTGCCAGGATCCTGATGAAAATTCGTAAACATTAGATTAGATTAGATTCTAATTGATTGTCATTAAAGCACAAGTACAGTACAGCGAAAATTATTTAGCATCTAACCAGAGTGCAAATGTTGCAGTAAAGTTCATGGTAATATAATATCATCTACAGTTTACAGTTGCTAAAAGACAGTCTACTAGGTATAAAAACAGCTATAAGATTACTGATAGAGTATGTGTGAGATATGAGCATAATAATAGGTATATACAGTTGCAATAAAAAAGTAGGTGAACCCTTTGGAATTACCTGGATTTCTACATAAATGAGTCATAAAATGTGTTCTGACCTTCATCTAAGTCACAACAATAGACAAACACAGTCTGCTTAAACTAATACCACACAAACAATTATATGTTTTCATGTTTTTATTGAACACACCATGTAAACATTCACAGTGCAGGGTGGGACCAGTATGTGAACCCTTGGATTTAATAAGTGGTTGACCCTCCTTTGGCAGCAATAACCTCAACCAAACGTTTCCTGTAGTTGCAGATCAGACCAAACGGTCAGGAGGAATTTTGGATCATTCCTCTTTACAAAACTGTTTCAGTTCAGCAATATTCTTGGGATGTCTGGTGTGAATCGCTCTCTTGAGGTCATGCCATAGCATCTCAATCTGGTTGAGGTCAGGACTCTGACTGGGCCACTCCAGAAGGCCTATTTTCTTCTGTTGAAGCCATGCTCTTGTTGATTTACTTCTGTGCTTTGGGTCATTGTCCTGTTGCATCACCCATCTTCTGTTGAGTGTCGATTGGTGGACAGATGGCCTTAAGTTATCCTGCAAAATGTCTTGGTAAACTTGGGAATTCATTTTTCCGCCGATGATAGCAATCTGTCCAGGCCCTGAGGCAGCAAAGCAGCCCCAAACCACGATGCCCCCTCCACCACACTTCACAGTTGGGAGGAGGTTTTGATGTTGGTGTGCTGTGACTTTTTTTCTCCACACATAGTGTTGTGTGTTCCTTCCAAACAACTCAACTTTGGTTTCATCTGTCCACAGAATATTTAGCCAGTCGTGCTGTGGAACATCCAGGTGCTCTTTTGCAAACGTGCAGCAATGGTTTTTTTGGACAGCAGTGGCTTCCTCCGTGGTGTCCTCCCATGAACATTTGTCAACAGAGATGTAAGCATGTGCCAGAGATTTTTTAGCTGAGAAGTCTTTAGCTGACACTCTAGGATTCTTCTTCACCTCATTGAGCATTCTGCGCTGTGCTCTTGCAGTCATCTTTACAGGACGGCCACTCCTAGGGAGAGTAGCAACAGAGCTGAACTTTCTCCATCTATAGACAATTTGTCTTCCCGTTGACTGATGAACATCAAGGCTTTTAGAGATACTGTTGTAACCCTTTCCAGCTTTATGCATGTCAACAATTCTTAATCTTAGGTCTTCTGAGAGCTCTTTTGTGCGAGGCATGGTTCACATCAGGCAATGCTTCTTGAGAATAGCAAACTCAAAACTGGTGTGTGTTTTTTATAGGGCAGGGCAGCTTTAACCAACACCTCCAATCTCGTCTCATTGATTTGACTCCTGACTCCAATTAGCTCTTGGAGAAGTCATTAGCATAGGGGTTCACATACTTTTTCCACCCTGCACTGTGAATGGTTACATGGTGTGTTAAAAACATGAAAACATATAATTGTTTGTGTGGTATTAGTTTAAGCAGACTGTGTTTGTCTATTGTTGTTCATACATTTTATGACCAATTTATGCAGGTTATGAAGGTAAATCCAGGTAATTCCAAAGGGTTCACATATTTCTTCTTGCAACTGTATATATATACAGGTAAGTAAGTCTAAGTATTTAACAGGTAGTGATCAGGGGTATGCAATTATGAAAAGCAGGATCAATATAAATAAATGTATATATGTATATGCATATTTTTCCAGCAGGTTAGCATATTACACCGACTCTGTTTCCATTGCACTAGCTTCTGGTCTCATTCAGGATTGACTACTAAATCCTGTAACATACACACAATGCATCAATGATTATGTACCTCCCTATCTACCAGAACTCATTACTCTACAAACCGCCACCTGTTGAACTGTGAACCACCAGATTCTCCTCTCCACCCTTGAGGGGATGGGCGTCTTGGGCTCTGCTCTTCTCTTGTTTGCGTCCCTGACGGGTCGCTCCTACCAGGTGGCACTGAGAGGGTCTGTGTGTCAGAACCACACAGACTGACTACTGGGGTTCCACAAGGATCGGTCCTGGGTCCTCTTCTCCACTCCCATGACTTATCCTACCACTGCTATGCTGACCACACCCAACTGGTCTTGTTGTTTTCCCCCTCGGACACGCAAGTGGAAACACACATTGCCTAGCAGACATTTCAAAGTGGATGTCGATGCACCACCTAAAGCTCAACCTGGATAAGACTGAGCTAGTGTTCTTCCCTGCAAAGGGCTGTCCGCACCGAGACCTGGCTGTCACCATTGATGATGCCGTGGTGACACCTACTCGGACCGCAAGGAATCTGGGTGTGACCCGGACGACCAACTGTCATTCTCGGCAAACATTGCATCAGTGACACGCTCCTGCAGATTCCTCCTCTACAACATCAGGAGGATTCAGACTTTTCTCACTGAAGAGGCTGACAGGTGCTCATCCAGGTGCTCATCCAGGTGCTCATCCAGGCTCTTGTCATCTCTCGGCTGGACTACTGCTACTCCCTCCTTGCTGGCGCCCCGGCGTCTGCCATCAGGCCCCTGGAGCTCATTCAGAAAGCTGCAGCTCGCCTGGTGTTCAACCGACCCAAGTTCTCCCACACATCTACCCTCCTTCGGTCTCTACACTGGCTACCTGTAGCTGCTCCATCCAGTTCAAGACCTTGGTGCTAGCCTACAGGGCAGTGAAGGAACAGCTCCTTCCTACCTCCAGGCAATGGTCAAGCCCTACATCCCTGCCCGTCCACTTCGCTCGGCTTCTTCGGGCCATCTGCTCGCCCCCTCGCTTAGGGGCCCCTTAGGGGACGATTAACGCGGTCACGGCTCTTCTGTTCTGGCACCAAAGTGGTGGAATGAACTCCCCACGGATGTCAGGAGCAGAGTCTCTGCCCATCTTCCACCGCAGGCTGAAAACTCATCTCTTCAGAAAACACAACCCCTTGTAAGTCGCTTTGGACAAAACCGTCTGCTAAATGACTAATGTAATGTAATGTAATTATAATAATACTAATAATAAAAAAGGTGTATGAGTACATCTATTGAATCTTATTTATTTTGACTATATACGGTATATTAAATAAGTAAATACATATTTTGTATTCTGTTTTATTCCTCATTTTAATTCATGCCTGCCAACGACTTATGTGATAATATAAAAATGAATGCATATGGTTGCCTATCAAATCATTGGGCTATTCTATGATGTTCTGCAGACCGTGAGAAGTGACATTTCCTCTCACCTGCTGTATGTAAGATAACATCACAGCTTCACGTTAACAGCTGAAAACACATCTCAGCATCTCAAACCATTATCAACTCTCACTAACTGTTATCAGTGGTCTGAAGGGAGCTTTCAGCTGAGGGTCTGATGGGCTGACGGTCTGCTAAACAGACCATCAGAGGTCCCTTACATGTTATCAGGTGTGTTTTCATTGGATTTTATGTATTTTCATGCATTTTATTTTAGATTTTGTTTACGTTATGATAGTGTAATGTTAATGACAATGTTATGATAGTGTAATGTTAATGACAATGTTATGATACATTTACATTTACATTTAGGGCATTTGGCAGACGCTTTTATCCAAAGCGACTTACAAGGTGTACATTGATGATAGTGTAATGTTAATGACATGTTATGATAGTGTAATGTTAATGACAATGTTGATAGTGGCAGCACTCCTAGCAGTTCAGTAGGTCACTGCCTGTGGATAACAAATATCCTTAAACCTGGTAGTACTTGCTGTACGGATGCTGAGGAACCGGCGACCAGACGGTAGGGGGGAGAAGAGATGGAGCCCAGGGTGGTTGTGGTCCTTAGTGATGGACATGGCCTTCTTCCGACCTCTGGTCCTAAAGATCTCCTCAATGCATGCACACCCGATGATCTTGTCATTATTCTAGTTTTAACACATTTTACTTTGTTTTTAAAAGGGTTTCAAGAATTAAGATTATTAATCTTATTGGTGTTTTTATTATCATTACAATTTGTATAATAACATTATAGTTATAACAGATAAAATAGTAATACTAATAGTTATCATTGTCAATATTAGTATTAGTAACATTTAGTATTCATATTATTATTGATAGTTGTATTATTAATATCATTAGTCATTAACCCTCCCCAGACCACCCGAGATCACGGGACGCCCATTTGTTTTAGTTTTTATTCACCGCTTTCTTTCACTACTTTCCCACCGTCGGCCGGACAAGTCCACCATGTAAAAACATGTACTTGAAATTATTTTAAATAATTACAATTGATATCATTAGCTGGTTGTGTTCGTAATATGTATAATGTACTACATTATACAATATACAGAATATTTTCTTGATCAGTTCACTATGTGCCTCTGTTGGAACAGGTAGGCCTACCGACAGAACAACGGTAGAACATTAACAAGAAATAATGTGCGTATTTGGTTTAACGACAACTCTGATCCAGTCTTGGATCAAAGACCCCTGAGGGGCGTCTACTGCAGATCCCCATGTCCTCCATGGTGGAGACACAACACATCATAAACAAAGAAGAAGAAGAAGAAGGCCCAGGGTACCTTAGCTGAGCAGGGCCAGAGGAACCCTACACTCACTAGGTCTGGGCCAGTCGACCCTTCGGTCAAAAACATGTGGAAATACTGGAAAAAACAATGAGAATTGTTTTGTTTCACTTTTTTACTTCCGTTATTGTTATTGTAAATAATTCATACTGCGGGAGTGAATGGGGAGGAATCATTCCATTGTACTTACTCATGGACAATAAAGAATCTGGAAAACTACCACTTACTAGGAGCTAGTATCCATCTATCTACACATATAACATTTTAAAAAATAGTTTTAAAATAAACTGAATTTTAAAGAACATTCCTCCAGACCAGAACCGATGGGACGAGGCGCCCCCTGGTGGACGGGACCAATACTGCGACCTGGGAGCCACAATGTAGTATAATGACAAAGTTAAGTTGAAAAATGTTAAACTTTATTTTGCATACATAAAACATTAAACAATGGGCAACACCGAATCATCAAAAACACTGCAGTATTAAAATACAACACTAAAAGATAACAAAAAGCTTTAGTATAAAAATTGTACTTTAAAAGCTGTAACTGTTGGTCATTTTGATGTATTCAAACAGTCGTAGTTCCAGTGACATGAACAACAATACACACAATTCTTCATTGGGTCAGTCCCGGTCTACACCGTAGTTTAAAGACTAGATCTAATGCTATTTAACCATTTTCCACCTCCTTATTCCATTCCTTATTTTTCATCACCTGAACATTATTTAAAGAAATTAAAAGTTTTGATTGATTGATTTGATCGCATCATCAGATCTAAGACTGCAGGGCATACGGTTCCAACCACTAAAAACACAGTTGCTAGGAGAATAGGAGCGAATCCCATTATTCCATATTGTTGTTTGGTCACAACCCACCATCACGCGTTACTTGGAAATAAGTCACATTACAGAAGATCAGAAGGGGTTTGGGGTTCAACATAAAGTCCAGTAGACAACCAGAACCTGGGTTGATAGTCAACAAAACGACAAGTTACTCCAAACCATCGAACTGAGGAGAAAACATTTAGTAAATCTGGTGGTGTTACTTCTTCTAGACCTCATGAAGCATTTTTCCACTCTAGAATGATTTGATTATTAAAGAGGTAGTGAAGAACAAACGGCCCTTCCTGGACATCAGTTCTCAGCTTGTGAAGGAACCTCCACCCCGTCCAGACACTAACCCTGAGCCATTCCTTATGGTTTAAGACCTAGCCCATTCCTTATGGTTTAAGACCTAGCCCATTCCTTATGGTTTAAGACCTAGCCCATTCCTTATGGTTTAAGACCTAGCCCATTCCTTATGGTTTAAGACCTAGCCCATTCCTTATGGTTTAAGACCTAGCCCATTCCTTATGGTTTAAGACCTAGCCCATTCCTTATGGTTTAAGACCTAGCCCATTCCTTATGGTTTAAGACCTAGCCCATTCCTTATGGTTTAAGACCTAGCCCATTCCTTATGGTTTAAGACCTAGCCCATTCCTTATGGTTTAAGACCTAGCCCATTCCTTATGGTTTAAGACCTAGCCCATTCCTTATGGTTTAAGACAAAGTAAATAAACTCTTCTCATTAAACACGTCTGTCTTCTATTCAATTGGGTGTAAAGCTTGGGAGTAGCAGCTTCTCCACATTGTTCCTGAGGTCCTCCTTTTAGAGATATGGACATAAACAGATAGCTGTACCGTCAGAGGGAGATATGGACATAAACAGATAGCTGTACCGTCAGAGGGAGATATGGACATAAACAGATAGCTGTACCGTCAGAGGGAGATATGGACGTACACGAGGCTGTACCTTCAGATGGCTCAATTAATTGTTTTTAATAGTCCAAGTAAGCGCAGACAGATTTCTAAACTTTAAATGAAAGAATGAGATGATATTACATCAGATTTAGCGCTCAAGGTCCCAACACAAATGTGCCATGCAAAAATGTGTCAGGTTGTCTGAGCTGCATTCAGTCTAAATATCTGAGACTGTCAAACAAACTGAAGACAGTTAAAAAAAAAGATAAGAACAAAAACATAATATAATTTTAGGAAGGGCTGGGCGATAATTAATGCCATCATATACCGTCTTGGTTAACAAATGCATGTATTGTTTTGTATCATTATACAAATATAATAATACTATTTAGAACACTAAATTACTATAGAGTTAAGGAATCAAATTTAAGTTCATCATACTGAACAATGAGACAGAGACATGTATTATTAACGTTTAGCATAAATATGACGATACAAAAGTCTTCCTTATCACTCAGCCCCACCGTAGATATGATCAAAATAAAGCTTGTGAAATGAGGACCACAGCAGTCAGCGACTCATGTTGGATGATTCATCAATTAACCTGCAGCATGTTTCTGATCTGCTTCGAGGTCGTCTCATCGTTAAGATGTTTGGTTGTATATCTGTAAGGAGGAGGGGTTGATTTATATGTATGACAGGTAAAAGTGTGACAAGTAAAGGTGGTTTACTTGTCACAGGTAAAGGTGTGACAGGTAAAGGTGTGACAGGTAAAGGTGTAGCAGGTAAAGGTGTGACAGGTAAAGGTTTGACAGGTAAAGGTGTGACAGGTAAAGGTGTAGCAGGTAAAGGTGTGACAGGTAAAGGTGTGACAGGTAAAGGTGTAGCAGGTAAAGGTGTGACAGGTAAAGGTGTGACAGGTAAAGGTGTGACAGGTAAAGGTGTAGCAGGTAAAGGTGTATCAGGTAAAGGTGTGACAGGTAAAGGTGTGACAGGTAAAGGTGTAGCAGGTAAAGGTGTAGCAGGTAAAGGTGTATCAGGTAAAGGTGTGACAGGTAAAGGTGTGACAGGTAAAGGTGTAGCAGGTAAAGGTGTATCAGGTAAAGGTGTGACAGGTAAAGGTGCAGCAGGTAAAGGTGTGACAGGTAAAGGTGTAGCAGGTAAAGGTGCAGCAGGTAAAGGTGTGACAGGTAAAGGTGTAGCAGGTAAAGGTGTAGCAGGTAAAGGTGTGACAGGTAAAGGTGTATCAGGTAAAGGTGTGACAGGTAAAGGTGTAGCAGGTAAAGGTGTAGCAGGTAAAGGTGTAGCAGGTAAAGGTGCGACAGGTAAAGGTGCGACAGGTAAAGGTGCGACAGGTAAAGGTGCGACAGGTAAAGGTGCGACAGGTAAAGGTGTGACAGGTAAAGGTGCAGCAGGTAAAGGTGCGACAGGTAAAGGTGCGACAGGTAAAGGTGCGACAGGTAAAGGTGCGACAGGTAAAGGTGTGACGGTAAAGCACCTGAGGGCATTGAGCAGTCCCTCTACACTGCTTGGCGGCTGCTCCTTCAGAACTCTGATGCAGCCCTTCATCTGGAAAACAAACCCATTCCTGCTCATCTTCCAGTGTTACTCCACCCCTCTGGGTCTGCACATTAGCTTTGCTGTTGTGAAACAGACTAAAGGAAATCCTGTCCAGACTGGTTCCAC